>JAURVB010013437.1:0-145867 GCA_033002965.1 Piper betle | reverse complement strand
ATAAATATTGGATGTTTTTTTAACTATTTTAAAAGCAATACATGAAATCCATCGGAAGTTGGAACAAATGGCAAATATCAAGAGTGCCAATTTTACACGTGTGAAATGCTTGGTGGAGTAAATGAGGACGTTTAAAAGCAATTTTTAAAGAACTTTTTACCGGGGAGAATTTTTTTACAATATCTGATAGTAGAAAAATTAGGCTTAATTACCAAATTAGGGAAAATATAAATTACCTAAAATGCCCTCAATTAAAATTAGGAACAACTTTTTTAAAAATAACTACATTCCACCACTCCGTCGCTAGTGAGCTGGCCACGATTGCATTTAGCTATCCTAGGTCTAAGGTGGCCCGATCTATTTGCCCTTCACCTTGGACAACCAAATTTGGCCGCTAGGGTTTGGTGGTTTGGCCATATCCGATAACCATTGGCCAAGTGGGCAAAATTGGCGGCCCTTGCCTAGGAAGCTGGATTTGGCGGACTGTCGAATCCGACCAACCCATATTAGTCACACTATGGGTGGGCGGCTCCAATTTTGGCTGCCTCTCAGCCAAATCAAGCTAGGGCAGCCTAATCTAGTCGCCCGGCCAGAAATTGCCGCACTGGCACCCTCTGCCCTAATCAAGTTGGGGTGGCCCTCTTCAATTCTCTCCAAGCCGAATCCTATCAAGGTGGCATGAAGTATCCATAGGGCAAAGTGGCACGAATCAAATCGACTAAACTGTAATGGGATTCGACCGTTGAAATTTTACACTTAGCCAAACCCAAAATTTCCCCAAAATCGAGCAAATTTGAATGAAAATATTTTGATTATGTTGGGTTTGGCTTATTCAAAATCAAAATTATTAAAATAATGTCAAAATTAATTATTATTTTGATAATAAATAAAGTTAAAACATGGTTCATTAAAAAATATTCTATACATAGGTATTATATTAAACATCTCAAATAAATAATATAATAAATTTATCCAAGGTTCAAATCAAACCAAACCAAAATTTAAGAATAATCGAACCTAACCAATAATTTTGGTCAATTTAGTTGGTAATTTGGTTTGGACTAAAATCTGCTCAACCTTGGGCAACCACACAGGTCAGCAATGTTATTTTGTTTTATACTTAGAAAGATCTATCTAGTCATCCTTATGATCAAACAATTAAGATAACCCTAAGACATGAAATTTTTCCTATTGGGCTTTATATACTTTACTAGCTAAATACCGTGCAATTTGGAGGATACATTTGAAATTTATTAGTAATATATATAAAAATACAAATAACTCTAAAAAATAATTGGTTATTACTTTTAAATAAATAATAAATATCTATTTAACTTAAAAAATTATTTTCAGAATACAATAGTTATATACAAATATTAAAAATAAAATAATTTTAATTTTATATTACAAATAAGCAATAGTCTTAATTGATTAGTTATTAATAAGTAAAAAAATATTTAAGTAAAATTTTAATAATTAAATCGGATTTATTATCTTTTTAAGATTTATAATTCAGATAAAATTATACTATAAAATTTAGTACTAATAAATAATAATAAATAAATATTTCAAAATCCTAAATTAAATATATATTATTAAGTATGGACTTTAATTTTAGTACTATTAGTTTAAATATATTTAGGATAGAATTATACTCTTTAATTTTTTTTAAAAAATTTATTACTTTTTATAAATTTCTAATTTGGATAGAATTATACTCTTTAATTTTTTTAAAAAATAATTAATAATTTTAAAAAAATTAAATTAAGTGGGTATTAATAGGCCTGCCCGAATCAACTAGAACACCAAAGAGGAGGTGAAGCAGGAGAAAAAAATTCCGCCCGGGGTTGATTAATATTTGAAATAAATTATTTATGGATTACCACAGTAAATAAAATCATTAAAAAAAAGAATAATACTAAATTAAAAAATATCTTATTATCTTAAACATCTATTTTTTTAAAAAAAATCAGAAACATCTAGTTAGTGTAATTTAATATTTTAATTAATCTGTTTTAAAGGTCGACGCAGTAATAAAACCCGGCCATCGACGCTTTGTGTTACCACTTTTCGTCATACACTAGATCAACACCATCCTTCCAATCTCCCTTGAGCAGCACCCCTGCCGGAGACGAGGAAGACGGAACAGGTGAGACTCTGATTCCTTGCTCACATCAATCTCATCGCAACTCCACATCCTTGTACCGATTGCCTCTGTAAACCAGAATTTCCATGAAATTTTTCCGAAGATTCTGCGAACAGCGAGCCATGAGTCTATGTAGACGATTGAGATCTCTTCCTGTCGCAACCCAATACCAAACACGTTCATTTATAATTAGCTATAGCGGCATGGTATCTTCATTAACTTCTGAATTTCGAATTATGAATATTGATAATTTTCGATTTTTACTATAAAACCCATCCATGCTAGTGTAGGAACCTCCATCCGACCATAAGTATCTGTTTTTTTTTAAAATAATTGCATTACTGGGAGCTCACGAAAATATAAATGGGCGAGTGTTTCATGTATTGCCCCATGACTATGTAAGTTTCTACATCTTTAGTCCCATTGAGAAGTTTTCTTATAGTGTATCTTTATATATACATCATGCAGGGGATATTTGAAAATGGAGAAGCCTAAATTTAAGGTTTATAATACCATGACCAGACAAAAGGAGGTTTTTGAACCTATAGACCCTCCAAAGGTGGCCATGTATGTCTGCGGAGTCACAGCATATGATTACAGTCACATTGGTCATGCACGTGCCTACGTTGCGTTTGATGTTCTTTATAGGTGATTATTTCATCACTATTATTTATGTATTTGTTTTATTTTATTTTATGATTTTAAACTTCCTCCCATGTTTCTCTACATGTACCTGAATGTGCTTGCATAGTTGTATTTTTGTTTTGTTGTTGCTACTTTTGCCATTCATAGTGATTTTAACTGTCGACTTTTTCCAATCCTCAGATATTTGAAATACTTAGGCCATGATGTGAATTATGTACGCAACTTTACTGATGTTGATGATAAGGTAACCCTAATTATTTTTATTATCTGCACTTGTGATGTCAATCTTCATTTACTGTCTTACACTGAATTCTTTGGACAAGTCTTTTTATAAGTTATTTAACTTGATTAAGTTTTCATGAAGGTAGATTATTCATAAAGCTAATGAAATTGGGGAGGAACCTTTAACTCTAAGTCGTCGATTCTGTGAAGAGTTTCGTCTTGACATGGCTGCCTTACAATGTTTACCTGTGACGACGGAACCATTTGTTTCTACCCACATAAATGACATCATAACTATGATAGAAGAGGTGCAAATTTTTATTTTCTTGTCTTTGCTATTTTCTAGTGATTCTTAACCACCCTGAATACAGAGTTTGAATCCTATGCTGCATATTTGGTGCCATTTTTTTCATTTCTTATGATACTTCACCATTCTTATTGAACTGTAAACATGGCTTCCCAGTTTGGATGCTATACTTAAATTGTTTTTTGGATGACTTTTGATGTTGGTTTCCTGAGCAGATTGAGGATAAAGGCTTTGCATATGAGATTGAAGGAGATGTCTACTTTTCTGTTGACAAGTTCCCTGAATATGGTCGTTTGTCTGGTAGAAAGTTGGAAGATAATCGAGCTGGTGAACGAGTTTCAGTTGACTCAAGAAAGAAAAATCCGGCTGATTTTGCTCTGTGGAAGGTGTGAATTGCCATTGCTACCAATTATGTCTCCGGTGGCCACTGAAATAAAACACTGTTTTTGCACAAAAGTTCCTATTAGTATACCATTATGGTCATAATTTTTACTGTAGGATATGTTTCCTTTTATGATTGTATCAATATTTTTTTCAATTAAGGATATCATGCATTGAAAAACCACTCGAAGTGAAAGGTGTTAGCAAGGATAACCTTTTAATCTATTATCTAAACATAACTCTACTATGCTTAGTTTAGTCTTAATTTTGATGACAGTCTGCAAAGCCAGGTGAAATAAGCTGGGAGAGCTGCCGCTGGGGGCACGGTAGGCCTGGATGGCATATTGAATGTAGTACAATGAGCAAACAACATCTGGGCCCTGCCTTTGACATTCATGGTGGTGGCCAGGATCTAATCTTTCCTCATCATGAAAATGAGATTGCTCAAAGCCATGCTGCATGTGCAGAGAGCAATATCAAATACTGGCTACATAATGGATTTGTTAATGTCGACAACGAGAAGATGTCAAAGTCGCTGGGGAACTTCTTTACCATTCGCGAGGTAAGCATGGGGACACAAAATTGTTTTTATGAAATTTCGTTACTGTATTATTGATTGAAGAAGCTTCACTCTAATCTTGATAAGAATTAGATAGCTCACTATTTTTTTGTACCAATTCACTGCTTTTGATGTGTTCATAGACATGGTAATCTTTGTGAAAAAAATTGAAGAATTGATTAACTGCTTGAGTACTATAGCTAATCAGTTTAGATAGAAAACATGTGTCGTTGTGTCTTGATTTGATTAGATGTTCAATTTATGTGATTTTTGATTAGATATATTTGGATTGTACGTAGTTTATTTCCATCATAGGAAACCATGTTATTCACTCTATCTGTGTGACTGTGTTGGTAGTACATAATGGAAGACCTTTTATTGGACATAACAAAATTTAGTTTACTTGTCTACTGTTGGCAGATTCCAGCAATTTTTTACATAATCATATACTTGAGGTTATCATTAGAAGAATCTGCACTTGGTTGGTTTATTATTGATGCTTGAAGAGTAAAAAAATCAAGGTTTTGAGTCTATTATCACACTTCCACACTTTGAACCAGCTTGTTAACAATAGTTCTTCTGGAAACATTTTGGCCGTAGTGTCTCGCAAGTTCTAGTTTCAATTGGTGACTGCAATCTCCTTAAATTAAATATAGTGTGCTTGTCAGTTCTTCCTATGTTTCATCTTAAATTGCAGCATTGCCTTTCTTACGATTTTGATCTTGTCTTAATTATAGGTTATCCAACAATATCATCCATTGGCTTTGAGATATTTTTTGATGACTACACATTACCGCTCACCTGTTAATTACTCAATTGATCAGCTGGAGCATGCATCGGATCGGCTTTTCTATATTTATCAGGTACATCTGTTTGAGCTCCCAGTGCTTTCTAATCTTTGTAACTTAGGTAGCTATTGAAACATGTTACTAAGCCATAATATGCCTTATTTTTTAATTGGCTTCAGAGTAAATAATCCTGTTTGAGCATTGGTTGTTCCTGTTTTGAGGTTGGTTTTTAACATAATCATGCTTGCAGACATTGGCTGATTGTGAGACGGTTTTATCTCGATTTAAAGAGGGAGAACTGTCTGGTAAAATTAAGGATGATGTCCAATTATCTCTTACAAAATTTCGAGATGGGTTTGATAGTTCCATGGCAGACGATTTGCTGACTCCTCCCATTCTTTCTTCTTTTTCGGATCTACTTAAACTCATAAACAATAACACCAGTTTGTTGAAGGTAAAATTTTCTTCTATTTTGTTATTCGTACTGAATATCATGTTTTGGACTGTGGAGTCTATGGGCGTAAAGTAGTTTAACAGAAGTTTTTGAAGTCTTATAGAAGTAAAGAAGGAATATTCAGAAAAAATGGTTTCATTATTTTCAAACAGGTTTCTACCATCTATCACTAGCTATTAATATTTCTATCAAATTACATCCTCTGGAGAGTAAGTTCTCATACAGAAAAAAATACTTCATGCTTTGAGTGTTATTAGATTGCATATTTTGTTTACCTATGTAGTTTAGTATTTAATATTGCAACTTCTCCTTGTTTTCTGTGTCAGGTTCGTAAACAACAGCAGCAACAGAAAGTGGTTGCACAGAATCTTATTGCTCTGGAAATGGAAATTAAAGATGTTTTGGAAATTCTCGGGCTTTTGCCATATCCATCGACCGTGGAGGTATACTGCTTAAGAGGCAATTGAGTCTGTCGTTAATAATATGATCTCCTTCCACTATATGAATCTTAAGTTCGTCTATGTGCCATGTGAACTGTGTCTGTGATACTCAATTTCTTAGCCTAGAGCCTTACTATCATGGCAACTCATTGAATGGTTTTACTATTGGTAGATGTTTAGATTAAAAACTTTTCACAACAACAATTTCTGCACTTCTTTTGCTCTCTGTGGTTGTTTAGCTATTTGATGAACTGACAGGCTCTTCAAGAGTTGAAAGCTAAGGCACTGACTAGAGCCGAGCTATCAGAGGAAGAAGTGCAAAAGCTAATTGAGGAAAGGGATTTGGCAAGAAAGAGCAAAGACTTCAAGGTTTCAGACAAAATTAGAGCCAGGTTAGATGAAGTTGGAATTAAATTGATGGATAATACTCCTGAAGGCACTGTCTGGAGACCTTCAATTCCTCCCAAGTACAACCAACATCAATCATTAGGAACAACTGCTTCGGATGCAAAATAGTAGTTGTTTCAGTCACAGCTCACTGCTTCTGCGGTGAGTATTTTTCTTCACCTAATATTGGAAGGGGTCTCCCTACTCTAATGTCTATCTGATAGTGTTTAACCTACTGAAAACCTGTCATATGTTGCCACCATACCTCATAGACATTAACGAACTGATGAATAACTAAGTCAACCAGGCAGTATGTTGTTACAAATTTGATATTGATTTTTTTATCAGACAAGCCGTTGCCCATTCATGAAACGATTGGGATAGAACCATTTTTGGGAGTTCTGCGTAATTTTTAAACGTCAAGTGGTGTGATGTGGACACTGGAACAATAGCCATGTATAGGATTGTGTCATTTTGGACTGTATATGGTCATCTAATTTACTTACTAACTATTATGAATTAAATAAAATAAAAATAATGAACTTATTTACTGTATAAGA
Organism: Piper betle; assembly: GCA_033002965.1. NCBI lineage: Eukaryota > Viridiplantae > Streptophyta > Magnoliopsida > Piperales > Piperaceae > Piper > Piper betle. Next base: position 138,978 of record JAURVB010013437.1, on the reverse strand, counting down.
AAAGTGGTAAAAAAATTTGGTTTATCAAATTGCACTGACTTTAAATTAAGGCGAAGAAGCATCTATTGTAATTGTTTAAATTGAATATTATTTAGTTATTTTATATGAACTTATTTCTTATTCGAACACTAATTTTGATATATTTAATTGGCAAAATATTTGTTTTGATGAATTATTTAATTTAGATTATTTATTAATTTATTAATTTATAATGCTAGATTATATTAGTTTGGATGGTTATAACATTTTACATTTTGTGCTTCGATGTTTGAAACCATTACACTCTTTGCCGTTAAGTGGTGAAAATTAAACTATATATTGGTTGTTGATTTAACTATATATTAGTTTAATCAACATCAAAATGGCAAAATTTTGGTTAAACTTGGTTAATAGGTTTTTTTAAGGTAAAACTTTTTTAAATAATAAATGGTAACATTTATACCCCTAGTCATCATTATATTTCTGGTGCAACATAGCCCAGTTTAAGTTTGCAACAATAGCCACGCATAGGGCGGCACGAGGTAAAATTCAGTATCGTCGATACAGATTGTGATATGGTTTATACGTATCAAATTTTAAAGAGTCTGATACAATACGCATCCAATACATCTGATAAGCCTCAAAATATTTTTTGACCATTTTTAAGATTTATAAATATTTTAAAAAATCTTAGTGTACTTTAAAAAGATCAAATGTGTGATCTACACATTTCTTTTACTTCATTTTTAGGTGAATTTCATCTTTATTTTATAATTTATATTGAAAAATTAAAATAAATAGTATTCTTCCTCTTCGTATTATATTTTTTGTTTTCTTAATTTTTAATTGACCCTTATTATTAGCCATTTTATTATTTATATGTTTTATGTAGTTTTTTTAAAAAAATTATAAGATATATAATAATCTTTTTAAAAAGATACTATTTCTTAATTTTACTTTGTGTAATACTAGACACTATATTTATAATTGTACAACAAAAATGATATTTATTGTCATAAAATTTAACAAAATAATTATTATCATGTAAAATTTAATGTTATCGTGTTTGTTTTTAAAATGATTTTAATTTTATATGTGAGATGTATGGATACTATTAATCCATTCATCAATTATAAAATTTAAATTCATATTTATTAATGTTTAAACATAAAAAATTAAATTTAACTCAATATTTTTAATAAAATATTATTATTATATATATATTATTGATTCTCTTCCGGCCGATACTACCAGACAAATACATATTGGATTTCTGATACACATTAGATTTTCAAGTGTCCGTACGTATCTGAAAGACGATACGATGTACCGTACCCTGGGCACGACCACAAGCCTTGCGTTGCAGGAGCTAACGAAAGGAGAAAAACATGCGTTTTATATGAGATACATGTGCTATGGTCAGCAGGTAGCTTATTTATTCTTCTCTAAGAAGCATACACTATAGTTTTTTTATTGTATTACTCGGGTAAAATTAAGTCCACATATAATTAAGGTTGATTATGACAAAATAATATTTAAAAATTAATGAAAATTAACTCTGAAGCTTTTCATTGATCTTATAAATAACTAATAAAAAAAGTTACGAAGAGCACGACCTTTATTTTTGGAAGAACACCCCCTTACTGTTGAAGTTTGTTTAGTCAGTATGCATCAAAATTTTAAATGGTCAATTTTATTAAAATTAACATATATATATATATATATATAATATTTTTAATAAAAATTAATCATATTTATTATGTTTGTGTGGAAATTAATCATGTCAAGTGCGTCACCCATGAGCTGTCCCATGTACAAAAAAATTTCCCTCCTTCTTTGACATCACAAAATAAAAAAAAGAGGAAAATTAATTATCTAGTGATCTACTTAGAATTAATTATAATTATTATTTTATAATCCCATTTAAATATAATCATATTTAATTAAAACATAAGATGATTTATTTAATATTTTACATTCCCACGTAAAATTGCAGTTGTGCTTCCCGCGCAACGTAGTGCATCGATGCAGGAAGAGGGATGGTGGAGGCGAGCAAATGCAACATGTTGGGTGGGGCATTTTTCTTGTTTATTTGATCTCATCTTATTTTCAACGTAACTTGGTGTTGTGGAGTGTCATTTAAACTTGAAAGTATGCTTTATGGAACTTTCAGATGTCGATGATGGAATCTGTTGCTATGAAGGGAAATGAGAGCCTCTTGATTCCAATACATGCTCAGCTCTTGATTCCAATATATGCTCAGGTGTAATAAGCTTTCTCGCAGTTTATTGTTGAAAATGGCATTTTATGTTGCTTCCTAGTTTCTATGAAGATTCTAGAATCCTCAGTGTCATTTGTATGTTGTTTTCTAGTTTCTAATATATGTTTTGTTTGTTCTTTGAAGATTCTAGAATCCTCAGTGCTTCGTCACTGTCTGCACCGCCACGAGATTCAGAGTATTGTATTGGCTAAAACTGACTGTAAGAAAATACACATGTTCATGATCTGTTTTTTAAGTATTTTTCTGTTGATACTAATAAATTGGTCGGAAACTTCCTTTTTGCCGACCGGGGATGGTTCTTTTGCACACAATGTGGTTCTTTAGTAATTCTAAAAAGAAGGAATTTTAGAAAATTGGAGAGTAAACTCTACAGGTGGAAGGTGATGAGAAATTATTAAATAGTTGCAAGAACTTCTGATTTTGGATGTCTCAAACCCTTTTAGGAAAAAACAAGTATTCCAAAATGTTTTGAAGACCCACACATGCTTTTTTTGTCTTAGTTGTGAAAGCCTGGTGTAAGGGTTCAGTGTTGCTCATTATGTACTGTTGTGTTGTTTTTCAGGTGATGCGGGGTTTAGTGCTGGGAACACTAGACGCATGTGGCCACCTTATAGTCAGTCATCTGGATTCAAGAGTCCACGGTTTCATATTTTTGCTACCCTCTCTTTTTAGGTGTTTTAGAAACAGTCATCTGGAATTGGTATTGGATTCTTTTGACTTATTGGAGGGTTCAGTAATGAATCTGCACTGAAAGATGAACAGTTTGTGACATGCCTACTTATTCGGTATTACCACAGGGTTCAGGTGTGGGGGAGGGTAGCTGGGCTGGGTTGAGCTTCAGTCCAATTAATTGGCCAATGGTAGGGTGTTATTATCTATATTTACCTAGCTTTATGTATATCCCTTTGAGAAGCAATCTTCTAGAAAATAGCTTGAAGAAACCATCCATTTTTCTGAGGATCAAGATGATTGTAATGGACATTGATTTTAGGGTGTGCATATATGCGTTATTATTTTGTGATCAAGATATTCCTATTCAGAGTTTACAGACTCAAGAATATTATATCAAGCTGAGCATCTTTTTATCATGATTTTAAGGGTTTCATGAAAGGGCTTTTGGTTTCTTTTTTATTGCTCCATAGCTGATTTCGTTTGACAGCTAAATTGTGTCATAGAAACTGAGAAATATGGGAATTTTGAGCAGGTTCTTTTGTAAGTTATGCTCAAGATGTCAATGTAATTAAGCATGGTTTAATAAGATACATGAAGTATGTTATTTATGTTTTCCCTTGTTTCTAAGTTTCGTAGAGATCCTTGGATATATGATCTATGATTAATGTAACATTTACACAATGACTCAAAATTACTACCAGTTAATGTGCTATAGTAGAAGGTCAATAACGTGGCCTTTGTAATATCTGTTGGTGTCACAGTGAATTGTTGACAAATAGATAACTTAAATTTCTATAGCTTGACCTTGGAGATATTTATTGCAGATTGTGGCATCCTTCTTCATTGTGCTTTTTACGTGGTTCATTACCTGAATTTGATAGTTCTTCAATAATAGCTGTTACAGAAGGTTGTCAGGTAAAACTACAGTAGGTTTTAAGGCACCCATTTACATGCTGAAAATTCAGAAGTATGTTCTCATCTTTCTGTTCCAACTTTTTTTTAGTTGACAATATGGGATTTGAGAACATGTCATAAATGTGGGTGTGTACAACGGATCTGTGGGTATCTTGGAGACCCATTTTATGCTGTTTGCTGCTCCTCTGCTGGAAATGTAGCAGTCGGTGGATCAGATCGGACTATAACTGTTTATGATCCTTGAAGGTTGGCTATGATCTTTTTTATGTCAACAGCTTCATTATTTGCCTTTGTTTTCTTTTACTTTATACAGAAAAAAAACATAACTTATATTTTACAATTCTTAGTTTTTTTAATCTTGAAAAACAACTAAAAATTTGTTTCATTTTTATCTTGATGGCAGATGGTCTGCTGTATCATGATGGGTCAATTGTTCGAAATATGAGGTTTGGCTTTGATACCGGAAACTGTTCAAAAAATTTCATCCTAAAATGGGGAGTCTAATCATTATCAACTGTTGGGTGGATAGGAAAAAGTAATGTTATATTTAATTGGTGAATTCAATTGCTTAAGCCCTTTGGTGAATTCTATGTTGCTGATTTTAACTCTTTCAATCATGCAGATTACCGGTCTTTCTGTCTCCTCGATCAATCTTGACTATGTCTATATACATTGTGTTGATTATGAGGTATTGCTATAATGTCTTGAATATGGCGGTGTTTAAAACCAAAGTAACCCTTAATGGATTTTTATTCATCTATTTGTTAATTGGACATAAATTACCTTAAGAACCTTCATTTTTCTGTGTTTGTGCCGGTAAACTCTAGCATAGGGAAGGTTTTGTGTAATAAATTTTTTAGAAATCACCACTGTTGCTTTTCAGGTGTTTTGTGGAAATTGGAGGGATACTAACAAGGCATTTTCATTTGGAGGCGCGACTCCAACTGGCTTGGATTTAGCAAGTTATTATTCCAATGCAAACCATGGCTTGTTGAAAAACATTTTCGTTGTCGATAATTGTTGTTTTAACTCTGAAAGTAAGTTGGCTACTATTTATTCTCTCCAATCCCATACTGGGGACGTATGGGTGGATGGTGCGATTCTAGTAGCATCTTTGTGGCCATTGTGGTTGGGGAGCAGCAGAAGTGCTTATTACACCATTAAAGTTGCAACTTGTAACTATGGAGTCAGCCACCGACTCTGATTGCTTGCCGGATGATTTTCTTCTTCCATCTTCCACATCAATGGGGGCACGGATCCGCATTTACAGTAAGGGACTGCCTGGCACAAGTATGAAATATCGAAGCCTGTGCATGTGTTATGGAGATGATGGTGAAGAGTATAACCAACTTGCAGATTCTTGCGACCCAGCTTCTCTTGGCAGGACGTTTTTTCACTGCTTGACACTTTGCTTGAAGAGGCATGTTAGCAAGTAGCTTTGCAAAGTAATCTTCCCTTTGGTGACAGAATGGAAGTGCTTTATTTTTATTCGTAAGAAAGCGCTTTGCTTATTTTCGCAGATCTCTGATTCTAGATAGTCTTGCACGTGTGCTTAAGAAATGAAAAAATTGAAGGTCAAACTGATACATACCCGTATAATGTTGGAAGCCATGGTTGGGAAGTTGGCTTCTAGGCCTCTCGTGTGGACTGCGGCGAAATTGAATTTATGTTTCTTTTCTTGAAAAATCAATTTTCTAGAGAACTTCCAAGCCAACGCATTCGGTATGAGACGCAAAGAGATGAAAATAAAAATAAAAGGCAAAAGTATATTTGGGGGCCAAAGGAGCTTTAAAAAGCTGAAAAGCTATTTGTTTATTAGTTGATTATTATCGTTAAAGGGAAAAGCAGATTGGTCATTCATTGGTGCATGGCATGGGATACGAGTAAAATGAACCCACGTTGATTCAACTGGACCGCGTACCTTTTATCCATGGATTTGGGGACTGCTGATCCCAACCGTGTGCGGATCGTGTCATGCTTCGTTCCGGTTATAATTCCAGAAGATTTCACAAAGTAAACGCGCCTTCTAGGACTAGCAGGGTTATTAATGGGTTTGCTCAATTCGGAATAACAGTATTTCATTCGAGCAAACTTAATGCTCTGGTTTTGGACGTCTATTTGCTCAAAATCGTGGCAGTCACTTAGCCTTTTGCATAAATTCGACAAACCTGCCTCGCTCTTTGAGAATTTATGCGATTCAAGTCCTATAGTTTGGGGTTATACCAAAGTTTACTTATTAGTAAAAAATATCACAAGTAAATTAACTACTGAATATGATATGTGGGTGATACAAATTCAACTTTTTATTTTTAAGTACTTTGAGGCACAATAATTTATAAAAAAAATTTTAATTACAAAGAGTATTCCTTTACTCTATTATAATACGAAGTTTTAAGTTTCAAATATGTTATTAGATAATACTTGCAATTGAGCAAGTGTAATTAATTAAGAAATATTTGTCACTTGTGATACACATGTGTACCAATTCGGTATGAATACTCTCCTTAATAAATATAGATTTGACCAATGAGTGCACAAAAAATTATTTGATCAACTCAGGGTAGTCGAATCAGAATTAAATTGACTAACAAAGTCAACAGCTTTAAACCATTGATTATATTCGACAATTCAAAGCCGTCTATAACTCAACTTGTAATGACCCACCTGTTTCGATTTACGAGCCAAGTATTGCTATATGAAATTAAGTGTCTCATAAATAAATTTTCTATTAGTTTTTAAAATTTTAATTTTCTATTAATTTTCAAAATTTTAAATAAATTCATAACAATAAATTTAATATACAAATACTCGAAGTAATCTAAGCCCAATAAACTGAACAAAAATCACATTGTCATGCAAACAATCTCAAAAAAGAATAGTCCAATAATAGAGTGTCTCGACTCTACTTATCCTTCCATACTTATACTTGTAGAGGCAATTCCGCGTTAGTGATAAAAACACTAAGTCGTATAATTACAAGAAACAATTAATATATTCTACGATATCTGAATTACGTCTTTTAGTAAATATGAGCCTATGCTGAATTCTTAATATGCTAGGAGGGTGGCCGCCTTGGAAGGTGGTGATCCATCCGGTTATAATCTCATGTATGTGCACATACGCTACGTGGCTCTTGGTTTGTAGTTACTGATATTTTTATTGACTCATCCTCTCAGTATCACAAGTGCATAATGAGTTGTCTTGCGCCACTGCACCTTGTCACCCCTTTCGGCACGGGGGCAAGTATTTAATCTTTTAAGAATTTTAGGTGTTACCTTACTAAGCCAATTTTTTGACCCTGATTATGCTTAGTGTATGGTGATCGAATGTAAACGACCCTGATTGCGCTCGACACATGGTGATTGAATTTAGAGTCAGGCAAATCAGACTCCCAATCTCAAAAATTCAATAAAATTTTTTTTAAAACCATCCACAAATATCATTGTACCTATATGATAAAAATCAATATTGATTCTTAAAAATTAATTTAGTTAAATATTATTTATAGTTCGTTCTTAAGATTTACAAAACCCTAATCAAAATAGCCTTATTATTATTATTATTATTATTATTAATATTATTATTATTATTATTTTGGGGTTTTGCACAACTAAATCAACTGAACTGAGTTAGACGAGTCAGACAAGTACATAGAGTCAACCATACTAGTAAGTGGGCTAAACCGAGTCGAATAAGTGCATGAATTCAACCAGACTAGGTTAGGAAAAAGGTTAAACCGAGTCGAGTGAGCACATAGAATCAACCAAAGTAGGCTAACAATAAGGATAGACTAAGCCACTCAAGTGCATAGTCTCAACCAAACTAGGCTAGTCTAGGTTAGAAAGGAGGTTGGACCAAGTTGGGCAGGGTTATAGACTCAACCAGACTAGGTTAGCCTCTTGGCTTCATTAGCATAAAGCCTAAAAAATACAATGATAATTCTGTAGACAAACTCTATTTAAATTTTATCCCAAAGTCTTATCAATTTGTTGTCTAACATCTTAAAGAACCTCTAGTGAATGAAAAATAAAAATGAGAGGTTTTATCTATAGAGAACATAGAGTGTGGCTAATTATTAAGAATGCTTAAAAATATTATTTTATATTTGACATCTTTATTTTTATGTTTGACATCTTTATGTGCAAATCCAATTTTTTTAAAGATTTTTCATTATATTAAAATTTTTATTTTGATTTTATCTAAAATTTATTAAAAATCTCAAATAAATCAAATTAGTTATGTCCAATAACAAATCTATAAATAATTAAAAATTAATTGTGTCAAATGATAAATCTAAATAATTGGTCTTAACCAAGATTACTCCAATGTCGACTACATTTCAAACTTTTTCTAATGTAGATTTTATTTTACAAGTTTGACCATTATGGGTTATTTTTTGAAACCCTATTATATTCAAAATAATTATCATGGGTTGTTCTTTTATAAATTATGAATTGAAGTGCTATTCGAATCAATTAATTTTATTTTGCCTTGCCATAATTTTTATATTGAAACGTGTTCATGCATCTCATTAATAATAATAATAATAATAGTTTTTATTTTACACAACATATATTAAAGATATATCCTAATTTTATAGATAAAATTTTGTTAAATAATTAAATAGATAAGGATATTTTAGAGATAGATTTTAATTCAATAAATAGATAAATTATAGTATTTTTATATTATAGTTTAATTTGTAGAATCTTTTACTTTTGTTCGAAATTTAATTTTGAATTTTCCTAACAAGAAGAAGATAAATATTTGATATAGTTTGATAGGCTTTGAATGGGCTCGGAAGGAGAAGGTTTGGTGTTGAATTGGTACGAAGCCACCGCGGCGCGGACACGCACATTCCCGATTCCTCCCACCTTTAACTTTCCCAAAACACCCCTCCTTCCAGATTAGCCCGTAATTTTCTCCGACGCGGACCCCACCCGGCCTTTACAAAATGTGTCCATAAAACCCATCAATGGCCGCCTCCTCCTTCGCCGCCCACATCAATCCTCATCTCGCCTCACTCCTCTGCCGGTGGATTCACTACGCTAACTCATCAAATTAGCTCCCGCCGGTTTCATTTTTATGTATCTATATATGAATGTTTTTCTTGTTCGCTATCTCAATTGTTCAGATAGATTCTTGGCTGGTTATTAGATTGATTGATGATGATGGCGGTGATGTTGTTGTGTTAACGGGGGGTGGTGGGGATTGGATTGGAGGTCTTAGTTAGGGTTATTGCATCATCGACAGCGGTGGCTTTGTGATTCGTGTCGCGTTTTTTCTTTTTTGTCCCTAAAATGCCAGCGACGGATTTCCAGGGATCGTCGTTGCCGTCATCTTCATTGGGTAGCTCTCTTCTCAGCCTCCGCCGCGACCCCGTCTACGCCATGGTCGCCCCCGCCGAGGCCTCCACCGGCGGGGAATCACAGCTGGACGCCTTCCAGCGGCAGGTCTTCGACCAATTCCATGCCCTCGCCGCCGCGTCCCCCGACGAGCTCCTCTCCCTCCCCTGGCTCCGTCGTCTCCTTGACGCCTTCCTCTGCTGCCAGGAGGGGTTCCGCATCATCCTCTTCAATTCCCGACCCGCCGTGTCCCGCCCCCGCTCGACAGGCTTGTCGCCGACTTCTTCGACAGGAGCGTCAAGGGTCTGGACGTCTGCAACGCCATCAGAGACGGTGTGGAGCAGATCCGCCAGTGGCGGCGCCATCTCGACATCGTGGCGTGCGCGCTCGGCGACTCGCGGCGGCGGTCGCTCGGCGAGGGCCACTTCCGCCGCGCTAAGAAGGCGCTCGTCGATTTGTCCGTCTCGATGCTCGACGACAAGGACTCCGGCGGGGCGCTCACCCACCGCAACCGCTCCTTCGGCCGCCACGCGAATTCCGCCGGCGGCGGCGGGAGAGATCCTCGGTCTGGTCATTTCAGGTCTCTCTCGTGGAGCGTATCGCGGAATTGGTCGGCGGCGAAGCAGCTCCAAGCGATCGGGAGCAACATCGCGGCGCCCCGTAACAACGAGCTGTCGGCGACGGGAGGATTGGCGATTCCCGTTTTCACCATGAGTTCGGTTCTCCTCTTTGTGATGTGGGCGATGGTGGCGGCCATCCCTTGCCAGGATCGCGGGTTGCAGGTCCACTTCTCGATCCCGCGTCACTTCTCGTGGGGGCATTCCATTCAGCTGCTGCACGAGAGGATCATGGAGGAGTCGAAGAAGCGGGAGAGGAAGGGCTCGTGTGGGCTGCTCAGAGAGATTTACCAGATTGAGAAATGCACCCGGCGAATGACGGAGTTGGCCGACTCTGTGCACTTCCCTCCCTCGAAGGAGAAGGAGATGGAGGTGAGGCAAGTAGTTGAGGAGGTGAAGGAGCTGCTTGAAAGGCTCAATGAGGGTTTAGACCCGTTCGAACGCCAAGTGAGAGAAGTGTTCCACAGAATTGTGAGGAGCCGGACAGAGGGTCTTGATTTCTTGGGTCATCCCGAATGAGGTACTACTACTACAAGCGGCGTTTCGCTTGTTAGGATCTGGTGTACCTTGCTTTTGTGCTTAAGCTATACAAATTGTCTGTATTTATTTTTTTCCGAGGAGGAAATGGGTAGTCTTATTGTTGGGAAGACTAAAGAGGAGGATACGGGCGACACATATGTGAAGAAGATAGGAAATGGTAATGTCTTGGTCGACGATTAGGCTTAAAGATGGATGGCATCTCTCTTGTGTCAACTTCGACCTGTATTGACGAAAAGGTGAGGGCTTCATGTTGTGGCTGAGTCCTTGACTTTGCGTCCATGGTGTTTTGTCTTGTTTGTCCGTTGGTCATGATCTCATGCCGTGCTTAATGATACATTCGTTAATGGTTTTTCTATTGATAATATCCATCGTTTTAATTTTCTGTGTTCATTTTAGTTCTTTAACTTTTAGAAAATTTCTTCTTTTTTTCTCAACATCAAGTTGTTGGTACAAGTTTTGCTACTAGCTTCAGACTTTCAGTTCTAGCCGAGCAAGATAAGAAACAGGCAGTAAAATGCGTCCGAATTGTACATTTGGCTGCTGTATGCAAATAGAAGCTAAACAACCTTCGGCTCAGATTAAGGAAGCCTCATCAACTCACTGTCGAGCTTTAGCCTGGTGATTCTGGCATAGTTTTTTTAATGATAGAAAGTTTGATAAATTATATCAATGCTACCTTTGTGGCCTCTGTTTTGATGAACAGGTGGATCCTGGCCATGGATTCATCAGTTGCGACGAATGAACGTCTGATCTCTATTGATTTATGCAATACCTTTATAATAGTCTAGGTTAAAATTATATTAGTGTTGAGTTGATGTAAGATTGTCGGGTCTCTTCATATTTTTAATACTTTCGTTCCAAAGCATGACTTATATCCATAGCTTTGCATTGTTCCCACCAATATACTCATCCCTACCCTTTCACGTTAATCGCACTAGCCTCTTATTCATTCTTACATGATCACGGCGGGAAAACAAGTTAAAATAAAATAATTTACCCCGGGTTCCAACATAATCTGGCTCGAAGTGATGATTTTATCACGTCAAGGTGTTACTCGACCACTATATCCATTCCTCACCCCCATCAAGAAGTAAACTGATTGAGCAAGGGGTACAAAATCAATCATATTCATTAGTTAAATACTGCACAAGCGATGATCTTCCCAATACGAAGTTAAAGAGAGAAATTTCCGCTCTCGAGTGTTAATTTGAACGAAGGCGAATATCATTTTCACTCATTCTCTCCAATAATATTTGTTAAAGTTGATTTAATTCCGATGCTTTGCAGTTATCAACCTGGATGGTTATCTCATTTGCTTCCTTGGCTTTGTTACAACCCCTTCTAATTTGGTTTTATTTTTTATTTAAATTCTTAAATTTATAAGGTGAGGCGCTCCTTTTTTTAAAAAAACTTTGATTTGCAAAATTTTTATTATGGTTATGACCTTTTTGCTGGTATTTTGGTTGATAGTTGCGCTATTTTGGATTGCCATTCATTCTTATTCTTATTTTAGCATAAAGCACTTTCTTCAAATTGTAATTATTATTTTATTTTGCTAGCTATTTCATTGATAATAAAGTAAATTTAAGAGGAAACAATCGTCTGGGTTGCCATTCTTCATGATGCGATGGAGGAACAGGCGTAGCATAACATTTTGGTATTCACATGCAACAAAGATTTCTAGTTTTTATGTTGAATAAGTACGTGTGCATGATCGACCTTGCAAAAGCTCTGTAATAAGATTTGCTTTGTTATATGTTTTTTTCTATGAACGATTGCTAACGATCACCTATTGACTTCCTTTCTGATGATGGAAAGACTTTTGGCTCAGTTCAAGTGTTTGACCTTGCAATTTTATAGCTAAAGTCATTACGAATCCTTTCATGGATGACCGAAGCTCGGACTACTGCATGCATTGGATGACTTCAAGGTTGGAGGGACGTGTCATAGGACCAATTAATTATGCCCAATAGAGAGGACTTTCCGTATTTTAATTTTTATTCTCAGAAGTTTTTTCTTATATTGTAGTCTATTACACATTTGTGGCATTTATTCATGTAGCATATCCATATTTTTTTCCTATAGGCTCCCAGGGTCTCCATAGCTGTGAGTTGTGAATTCCGCTCCGTTCAAAACTATTTTGTCGACCTTGAAATGCTTCGCATTATTCTCCCCATAATTGTACCACTTGTAATTAAAGTCATTTCTTCCTGTTAAGTATTATCAGTTCGTGGGTTTTTAGTCTCCATTCCTAATTAATTGACAGGTGTTTCTAAGTTGTAAGTTTAGTTTTTTTCTTTACAAATATATATTATTGAGGATGTGATCATTGGTTTCCATATCTATCATCGAATCATTAGTTAGCAATTGCAAGGTTCTGTTACAGTGATGTTATTGAGAACGTTTGGAAGAGCAGCGCAGTTGATTTCGATGCCCCGTGACGCAGTTCGCAATCTATGCTGGCTGGCTTTTGAGAGTCGGAGTTGGTATTGCATATATCCAAGAGGATTATCTAGGCACCTCCTCTCGTTTACAGTCTGTTGCCATCCAATGTTGGATTAACCATCGGTGTCCAGCTGGGCCACTGCATAAAGGTCGTCCAAGCCTTTGATTTGCATCGACAACAAGCTTGTAAAAAATCTGGTATTCTCTAAATCATTACTATGCGAGGATTTTAGTATACATTATACATCGATTAGCCTTTGTCATTTATTTAATTTCAGGCATAAAAAAATTATAATTATTCTTGGCCACTTCAAATGCATTTCTAAGGCGGTGATGATCTTAATCTGGTATTCTCCTTAATCGCTTTTATTTATTTTTTGTTTTTTATGAAATCTTCTGGTCCGCCGGTATTGTATATATAATATATATACCCACAAGTCCTAGAAGGTCTCTCTATTTTTTAGTATGTATGCTTTCACGCACGGTGTCAAATGGAGGGAGCCAGGGATACGAACGGGTAGTTGCTTATGACTTGACTCTGTGCAGGTTGGCGACGCATCGCTATCGCGCATAATATCTTCTTCTCCAGGTCGAGGAGGCAACCGGTGAGGCCTTCCTGTATTTGAAAATATTTTAGAATACAAGTGGCGACAGCTGTGCGTTGGCCCCCATACTTGTTGCTTCGATACCAGGTGATTGAATTGTCACTTGTGAGGCCAAGTTTGATAGGTATGTCACATTATCTCCATTTTGATTGACCTGTTCTCTATCGGCGGCGTCCACGACTAGCTGGACTGTGGGGCTGCCAAGGCTCTTCACCTTGAGCTCACAAGCCTCACAAATCCTGGTAACCAGCTGTGAGTCTTTTCAATTCGGGTTGATGGTACGCTTGGGCAATAGGTTCCACTAAATATGGGGCGGGCGACGAAAAAGCTATCAGTTGTAGTTTGGGATATGCGTTCCTTCCAGCCCAGCAGGCTGTTATAGTATATCGAGTATGGACGGAAGTTGCGAGGTGTGAGGGAAGCAAGCAGTTCACGGAGAGACACACACTCCCTTGTATATTTGCGTAAACGACGTTGTTTTGGTGAAGGTCTCATTCAAGGCATGCCCTCTGAACTTTGTTAGTGATTGGATCATTTAAAGTATGCTTCAAATCATAGACAATCATGCATGGAACTGCATTTATTTTGAAAGCTGTAATACTAATTACCGAGTCCTAGTCAAGTTAGCCTGGAAAACATAAGCCTCAGTCAAGTTAGTTTGGCCAAATTTTAACTTTGGTAATGATGCAATAATATATGAACTGGATTAGACTTTGATTGCCAATGGCTATTCACCCTGTTCATCTCCATAATGTTTTGGGCCACCTTAAATATAATGGTAATGAGCCCGGTCATTAAGTGTAATGTGGGCTTCTTTTGCATTCTTTCGACGTTTGGAATTCTGGGAGAAGGTTGGTTAATTAATAGTAATAAAGTAATGCTAGTTAAGACATATTTTGTTTGTTTGTCCGCCCATTTATCTGGGCTATATGCCAATTATCATACTTGCTGCTTATGATATCTGTATGCTTGATGCTGTACTTTTTTCATTAAATTCCGAACTTCCATCATTTTTTATCTTTTGGATAAAGTTACTATCATCAATTTCTTCTCAATGCAAGGAGCTTGAAAATGGGGAATACATTTACGTCGTACTGCGCCTTCGTTAGAAAAAAGAGATACTCTGCTACGATAGAGCTCAACTCACCGACGTGTTGTGTCAATGGCATTTCTTCTTGCTTCTAAGGAGGCGAAGAACTAACGTTACCAGGATCATCAACAGCGCCGAGCCTCCCCATAAACAAGGTCCACAAGTTCTTCTTCCCCCACCCTTCCAATTAATCTCGCACCATTGTTCATTTCATCTTGGTTCTGAGAAGAATTGAACTTTCATTGAGAAGAAAAGATTTACAGCAATGAGGAGGGGTTTTATATCTACATAACTTGATAGGCAAGCATCTCAACATTCCTATTTTTGAAAACTAAGACATTTACAGAAATACCCTCCCTTATACATTCCAAACATTACACTATCTTATACATTCCTAACATCCCCCCTCAAGCGAGACAATGGCACAATGCCGAGCTTGAAGACGTTGGCAGAGAAAGGGCGAAGCAGCAAAGCTTTGGTGAACATATCAGCCAACTGTTCTGATGAAGAAACATGTTGTGTTTGTAATTTATGCAAAGCAACCTGCTCCCTAACATAATGATAATCAATTTCAATGTGTTTGGAACGAGCATGAAAAACAGGATTCACAGTTAACTGTAAGGCACTAAGATTATCACAGAACAGAATTGGACAAGATGGTTGTGAGATATGAAGATCAGTGAGAAGATATGACAACCAAGTAATTTCAGCAGCAGTGGTGGCCATAGCTCGATATTCTGCTTCAGTGCTACTACGAGAAACAGTTGGTTGTTTCTTGGCAGACCAGGAGATGCAATTAGCACCAAGAAAGGTACAAAAACCAGTGGTAGAACGCCGTGTTTGAGCACAACCAGCCCAATCAGAATCAGAATAAGCACGAAGAGAAATCAGTGTGAGAGGATAAAAATTGACCATGATCAATGGTGCCTTTTACATATCTAAGAATCCTCTTTACTTGGGAAAAATGGAAATCAGTTGGTTGCTGCATGTGTTGACAGACAGAATTTACAGCAAAAGAAATGTCAGGTCGAGTAAAGGTAAGATATTGAAGAGATCCAACAAGTTGTCTATACAAAGTGGGATCATGAAATGGAGGAGAATTGTCTGGTGGTTGAAGCTTATAGGCAATTGGAGTTGAGAGAGGTTTGGCATCAAGAAGACCTGCCTTCTTTAAAAGGGAAAGAGCATATCGTTGTTGAGACAGGAAAAGACCATCAGGCAAGGATTGAACCTGAATCCCAAGAAAATAGTGGACATGACCAAGATTTTTCATTGCAAATGCAGTATTCAGTTCCTGTAAAAATCGATCAAGTAGAGGAGAAGCATTCCCTGTGATTAACATATCATCTACATATAGAAGTAGGACAACCAAATCACCATCCTTGTTAAGAACAAATAGAGAAGGATCAGCAATACTAGAATAAAACCCTTGTGAGAATAAGAAAGAGCTGAATTTATCAAACCAGGCACGTGGAGCTTGTTTCAAACCATATAAGGCTTTATTTAACTTGCAAACATAGGATTTATGAACTGAGTGTTTAAAGCCTGGTGGTTGAGAAACATAAATAGTTTCCTGAAGCTCTCCTTGTAAAAAAGCATTTTTAACATCGAATTGGCAAATTTTCCATTTCTTGACAGCAGCAAGAGAAAGGACAGTGCGAATAGTTGCTGGTTTAACAACAGGTGAAAAGGTTTCAGAAAAATCTACTCCATGCTGATTGAAGCCTTTTGCAACAAGTCGTGCTTTAAAACGATCAATTGTATCATCTGCATTGTATTTGACACGAAAAACCCACTTTGTTCCTATAACATTCATATCAGAGGATTTTGGAACTAACTCCCATGTGTTATTTTCCTCTAAAGCCTGAAGTTCTTCTTTCATAGCTTGTAGCCAACCAGGATGATCAAGAGCTTCTTTAATAGTCTGAGGTTCAAGAGCAATGTGATCAGGTTTTGTGGTAACCATTAAGGCATATTTTGGATTAGGTTTAACAACACCTAACTGAGACCTGGTGACCATGGAGTGACGAGGTTTGTCAGGAAGGACTGAATGATCATGACTAGGATGAGGAGAATTAGGAGTGGAAGATGAACAAACAGCAGTAGGGACTGAGAATTCAGAGGAATGTGGATGAAGCAAAATAGGAGATGACTGTGAAGAGGATGATGGAATGACAGCAGGAGGAGGAATAAGATCTGATTGAGTGATTGTGAAGGGAATCAGATCCATGTAAGTAGAAATGTCTGAGGTAAGTGGAACACAACGAGCAATCTTTTCCTGAGAAACAGATTTGTAAGGAAAATGTTGCTCATCAAAGAGAACATCTCGAGAAGTAAAAAACTTCTTGGAAGGAATGTGATAACAAAGGTAGCCCTTGTAGTGAGATCTGTAGCCAAGAAAAACACAAGGCAAAGACCTTGGCAAAAACTTGTGAGCATTTTGAGACCTTAAAGAAGGATAACAGGAGCATCCGAAAACTTTAAACAATGAGTAGTTAGGTTGTTGTTTGAACAAGGCAAAATAAGGCGAAATGTTCTCTTTTAAAACAGATGAAGGTCTTCTATTCATAAGATAAACTGCTGTGGAGAAGCTTTGTGTCCAAAAAGAAGATGGAACATCACTATGAAACATTAAGGACAGTCCAACTTCAACAATTGTACGATGCCTTCTTTCAGCCCTACCATTCTGCTGGGGTGTATGTGGACAAGAAACTTGATGAATTATACCATTAGACGAACAATAGGATTGCATTTTGGCAGATATGAATTCACCACCACCATCAGATTGTAAACACTTAATATGTGTAGAAAATTGTCGTTGAACATACATATCAAAGGCTAGAAAGACAGAATAAAAATCTGACTTATTTCGTAAAGGATAGAACCATGTGAACCTTGTGCAATCATCAACAAATATGACATAGTAGCGAAAATTGTCAATAGAAACAATAGGAGCTGGACCCCAAAGATCACAATGTACTTTATCAAAAGGATTAATGCAACTAGTTGGACTGTTTGAGAAGGGTAATCGAGTAGACTTTGCTAGCTGACAACTAGAACAAACAAAGGAAGATTCATCTGCATTCTCAAAATCTATTAAGAGTTGATTTTTGAGCTTCAAAAGTACATCAGCAGAGCAATGCCCCAATCTAGAATGCCAGAGAGACAGAGTTGGTTTTTGAGTTTTGCTGGAATAATAGCCAAAATGCTGAGACTGATGAATCTTGTAGAGACCACCAGCTTTAGATCCTTCAAGAATTATTCGTCCACTCCCTCTGTTAGTAACAGTAAAACCAGTAGGAGTAAATTGAAAAACACAATTGAAGTCAGTTGTAAACTGACTGATTGATAATAAGTTTTGCTTGAGATCAGGAACATGTAGAACATTCTTTAAGGTAATAGATCCAGACGAAGTAGTAAGAGTAACATGACCAATATTCTGAATAGGCAGCTTGTTTCCATTTCCAATTAAAACACTTTCAAAGCCAGGATAAGTTGTATAAGTGTCGAAGATATGCAGAAAAGGAGTCATATGAGATGACGCACCTGAGTCAGGAAGCCATTGATTAACATCATCAGTCTTAATTTGAAGAGCACTGAGTGCTTGCTGAACAGCTTTGGGATCAGACTGAAGAGATGGAACTCGAAAGTCCTTGTTAAATCTTTTGAAACACTTATGAGCAGTGTGACCAGGTTTAAGACAAATTTGACAGATTGTCTTGAAAACCCTAAGAGCTTCCTTTAATTCTTCCTCATTTCGAATAGGTTGCTTAGGACCAAAAGCCACCGCATTGGAAGTTGGTGAGAATTGTGTTGTGTGTATGGTGGTAGTAGCTGGAGCAAAACCTCTCTTGTCAGAAGAGAAAACTGAAGAAACTGAGTTTGATTTCAGGCTTTTATGAGCTGCAAATGCAGCTGGAGATACAACATCAGAACTGGATTGAAGAAGAATCCGAGACTCATAACTGTGTAGCATGGATAAAATTTCAGAATAGTCAGGTAGAGGTGGTCTGAGAATCATGGTTGTAAACATCTGATAGTTCGTTCCAAGTCCATTTATCATCCAAAAGATTTTCGATCATCAGATAGGGGCTTTCCAATTGCAGCAAGTTCATCACAAATTGTTTTGTACTTGGATAGATAGTCATCAAGAGAGTCATACTGTTCACGCTTTAGAATTTGCATCTGATGATTTAGAGCAAGTTCCCTATCCATCGTTGCCTTAACAAACGTAGACTTTAAGGCATTCCAAACATCAGCAGCAGAATCAATGCCAATAACTTGAGCTAAGATTTCTTCACTTAAAGTACCAAGAATCCATCCTTTAATCAGTTTATCAGTTCTTTTCCAAGCACAGTAATCAGAGTTTGGCATGATTTGTGTAGTAGAATCAGGCAACTGATGAATAATAGTTTGAGGTGGTGAAGGAATTGTACCATCCAAAAAACCAATGCATCCTTGAGATTCAATTAAATTTGTAATCTGAGATTCCCACATTAGATAGTTCTTTGCATTGAGCCGAAGAGTAACATAAGAAGGTGCATGAACATGGATAGGATAAGGAAATTTTATCAAACATTGTGAATTAATAGAACTGGATGCAAATGACTGCCCAGCGACTTGATGAGAATTAAATGTAGGAAACCATGGATATGACATGACATGATCGGCAAAAGAAGAATCGATAGTAGATTCTAAAAAAGTAGACTGATGAGATTCACCAGAGGAATTTGAAGCCATAGTCTTTCAATATCAATAGCAACGAATGACGTATCAAGAAAGCAGAAAAGTTCACCGAAGAACAGAGTTTTGAAGGCGAGCAGAGTATTTGCCGAGAACAGAGTATTCTGCTTCTTGCCGATCGTTGTTTGAAGAGAAGATCAAAAAACACCTTGCTCAAGAGGAAAGCGAAGATCTTGGATGAAGAAAGAAGCGGAAGCAAAGATCTAACGCTCTGATGCCATGAGAAGAATTGAACTTTCATTGAGAAGAAAAGATTTACAGCAATGAGGAGGGGTTTTATATCTACATAACTTGATAGGCAAGCATCTCAACATTCCTATTTTTGAAAACTAAGACATTTACAGAAATACCCTCCCTTATACATTCCAAACATTACACTATCTTATACATTCCTAACAGGTTCCCCTGCTCTGATCTTCACCCCTGGTTCTACTAAAATCTCATGCAATGAACTGCTTTTATCTCCGCAGTTATTCTCTGTGCTAAGGTTTGTCAATCTTACGTTTTCTCTTATTTTATCTTCCTCAATTTGACGCCTTTCGCATTTTACTTCACTTGCATCCACCCCTTGTAGTACACCTTTTCTTGATTTTGGCCGTTGCCTTTTACCTCAGGAGAGAAGCGATTGAGCCCATCGGAATTTGGAATTGTCCAAATAACAGAAGAAATACAGGGTACCAACATTTGTACCCAGAAACATAAGCTTGTTTAATATTCTAAAATTATAATCCCATGCGTAGCAGCAATCGAACAAGAATACAAGATTTAATTCATGCTTAGGAAGAGCACCGATTGGTGCTGCCCGGAGGAAGTTAACGGAGTCAAAGTATGCTGTTTGGTTTTTTAAAACTGGTTTATTTCTACCTCAAATATTCTTCTCTCTTCCCTCCTATCTTGTAGTTGTTTGTCGCTCTTGTGAATGTTGTCTTAAAGCAAGTTCTTGGGCCTTTTGGGCCTAATCAAACTCTGATACTAATTATCCGGCCTTTTGAGCTCCCACCTAAGCTTCGAAACTATTGTTGGGCCCTTTGGGCCCTTAAAAGGGATTTTAAACAACTAAAGAAAATTCGTAATAGGTGTCAACGAACCTCTCTTAATCTAAAAGCTAGCTCAGAGAATAGGGCTTTTCTATTAACCTATATACAAGTCACTAAAATTATCTACGACCGATGTTGGGGATAAACCCAACTACGCTTCACAAATCGGGTGTCCCCGAATAAACATCGTCTGACAGTCTCATATTTTCATTAGACGAGCACCCACTTGAGAAACTCCCTTTAAATCACCACCCACTTTTCATCACTCGCTTTAAATCACCACTCACTTTTCATCAGATGACACTCACTTTCATCAAACGGCACCCATTTGGGAAACTCCCTTTAAATCACTACCCACTTTCATTAGACGACACCCACTTGGGAAACTCCCTTTAAATCACCACTTGCATCAGACAGCCCTGGTAAGACGACATCTCACCACCTACTTTCATCAGACGGCACCCACTTGGGAAACTCCCTTTAAATCACCGCTTTCATCAGATGGCCCTGGCAAGACGACACCCACTCTCATCAGCACTTGCTTGGGAAACTCTCTTTAAATTACCAGGAATCACCAGACGGCACCTACTTAGGAAACTCCCTTTAAATCACTAGGAATCACCACTTGGAAAGACGACACCCACCTAGCAAGCTCTCTTTAAATTACCAAACGGCACCCACACCCACCTGGCAAACTCCCTTTAAATCACCAAACGGCACCCACACCCGCTTTCATCAGACGACACCCACCCTTTAAATCACTGACGACACCCACACCTGCTTTCATCAGACGACACCCACCTGACAAACTCCCTTTAAATCACCAGACAGCATCCACTTGGCAAGACGACACTCACTTTCATCAGACGGCACCCACTGGGGAAACTCGCTTTAAATCACTAGGAATCACCACCTAGCAAGACGATCACCACCTGGCAAGACGACACCGACTTTTAGCACCCACTTGGCAAACTCCCAGCAAGACGACACCCACTTTCATCAGACGGCACCCACTTGAGAAACTCCCTTTAAATCACTAGGACAAGATGACACCCACTTTCATCAGATGGCTCCCTCCCTTTAAATCACCATACGACACTCACTTGGCAAACTCCCTTTAAATCACTATGTGGAACTCATGAAGGAAACAACAACAATCCCTTTAACTTTAAATCACCAGATGACACCCATTTGGCAAACTCCCTTTAAATCACCACGTAGGCAAACCTGGTTTGAACCTAGCTCTGATACCATTTGTCGAACACCAGATGTCAATCGCTTGCCAACCGCCATCACATGAAGAGGGAAATATCACTTGTCAAACGCCAGATGTCAATCGCTTGCCAACCGCCATCACATGAGGAGGGAAATATTTTAACACATCTCCCCTCCCGACTCATGTAGAATGTCCTCTATATCTCCCCTAATTGGAACTCCTAACACATCTCCCATACTCGTATAGAAAAAACTCCTTTGTTAGCACCGTCGGTCATCTTGAAAAAACACGACACAAACCTCCATAGGCCATTTTAACCAACACACAAACCTCCATAGGCCACTTCTTAGGCCCTTTGGGCCCCCAACTAAGCTCTGAAACCACTTGTTAGTCCCTTTAAGCCCCACCCAAGTTCCAAAATTATTATTATGCCCTTCGGGTCCAAAAAGAGACTTTAAACAACTAAAAGAAACTTGCAATAGGTGTCACGGGCCCGAAAAAATGGACTTTAAACAATCAAAGAAAACTCACAATAGGTGTCACATGTCTCTCTTAATCTAAAAATTAGCTCAAAGAATAAGAATTTCCTATTAGCCTATATACAATTCACGAATATCATTTACGATTGATGTAGGATAAACCTTACACAAGTTAGTGTTGTTTCTTGTTCATCACTTGCATGTAATATTTTTATTTTTATGTCATTTGTATATGATATTTTTTGCTTGAGAGGGGTGCTTAAGTTTGCTATTGAGTTTTTGCTGCAATGCAGCTTTTAAACTGCTGCTTTTTTTATTCACCTGGTGAACTTTGTAAAATTTTCGTAAATTTTAATATAATTTTTTTCCTTGAGTAATTTGTGACTTTTGTTTTGAGCGTCATAACTATCACATTATGTTGTGAAACCGTTAGGTGCATGACCAGTGGTAAAGACTTAAGTTGTTGGTGGAAGTGAAAATGTGGCCGGAGGGACTGATTTGCTTGGGACATTGATATTAGAGAAAAAAGCTGCATCTCTGGGAGAGGATAATGGGGGCCAAGTTAATGTCGGCCTTCTACAGCAGAAACTGCTAAGACCATGTCTCTGTTCTTTGCTTGCTGTTTTGCACAATTCACTAGGAGGAGCGAAAGTCCCACCTCTCTTTAATAATATCTCCGGGTAAGAGGGACTTCACAGCATTGGGAGTCCTCACCAATCGCTAGTTCAGCACAACAGTTCCTGCTCGCCCTTACTCGAAGTCCATGAGGGAAACGGATCGATCATGCTCCACTTTGTTCTTTTTCAATGTTGGAAGTTTGAACTTTGAACTGCTTTTCTCTATTAGTATTCACTGTCTTTGAAGAGAGTTTGATGGAACGTCCAAGAAAGAAATTTGGCCAAATTGAAGCTTAAACATACTTACTTATAACATAAGCCTAAAGCGCAAACTCAAAGAAATCACATCCTTGTATATAGATACAATTGATTAGCTAAACATAGAACAAGCCTCCCCAAAGGGCTATTACAATCCAGAAGCGTACTTGAAGCCAACGAATCCCCTGCAAGCACCAATCATAAACTCATCCCTTCACAGCCATTACCAGCATGTAATATAAACATTTTAACTTCAGAAAAAGAAAAAGATATATGACAAAAGAAAGAAAGCTAATCACATGCATTTACTATTATTATTTGATACTTTGCTTTTATATATATTTCACTACCCATTTCATTATTGTATTTGACGGTCCAAATTCAAGCATTATTATAAAAAGTGTTCTCATTATGAAAATGAAAATAAAATTAATAGAGGAGCAAGAAAGAGAAAGGAGTAGTACATTGGAGTGGCAACCAGTGCCTCCGGATATGGGCAACGGCCGGATGATGGAAGTATCCGTCTCGCCAGTGGGCAAAGGGACGGCCGGATTGCTTGTTATGAACTGTATCCCGCCGGCAGAGGGCACCGGTGACCGTGCAGGCGCTGTTGCCGGCGCGGCAGTAGTGACCCTCCATGGAAGTGCCGGCGACGAACGGAACGTGCCTCCGGACTCCCGAGGAGGAGCAGCTGCCGGCGAGGGGCTCACCGTGTTCTCCAGCGGCTTCTGTGGCAGGACTCGGACGGCCAACTTCTCGCCTCCAAGGCAGAGATTGGCATTGGTCTCGTTGCTGTAAGAAAAGTAATAATATCCAGGACGGGATGGCTGCCCATATAAGCAAAAATCCCCATTATTGATACATGCAGGAAATGGATGTCCAAGGATCGAGGGAGATGGAGATACTACCTTGAAAATGTAGGAGTTCTTGTCGTTGTTGTTGTCAAGGAGGGATGTTGCTCGAAGGAAGTTGCAAAGGTCGAATGCTCTCTTACTGCGAAAGATGTATAGGCCGTAGAGGCCGTTGTGCTTGAATACTGCAAAACAGAGGGGATATGCACGAACAAGGTGATTAGAAACATCCATGAAAAATGCTGCTGCTTTGCGAAAATGGTTAGTGGAGGAAATGTAAACCGTGAGAAGAACTCTTCATGCAGGATGAATACGTACCGATGGAATCTCCAACATGAATGGAGGGACTGCTCAACTTCGCAAGCTCGTCCACGACAACGGTTTCGGCGTTCAATTGTGATAAGAAAGGAGAACAGAGGAAACAGAGGATAACAAAGACTGCTTTGGTCTCCATCAGTTTTTAGCTCTTGAAGATTGAACTGATTCACGCAACTGCCTCTGTTTCTCTGAAACTTCACTCAGAAGTTTGGAGGGAAAATTTTGATGTATAGGAGATAAGTAGCTGGATGAGTATGAGAGGAGTTGGAAAGGAGAAGAAGTGCTGCAAGTTGCAACTTTTCATGGTGGGGAGTCCTGCTCCCATTGTCACTTTTCCAGGACAAAGTTATCGATCAGTGGAGGACAGGAACGATGAGTTGGAAGATGAGCCGCAGAGACAAAAGCAGCGCAAATTTTCAAACATATACTTAATCAACTCAATGGCTCCTGCCTCCCGCGAATAAGTGAGATGATTATGATAAAATTCTGATATGATTAGCATTGACATTACAGCTCTTTTAAATATATAACCACACTTTTGCTTATATAGGTTCCAGGAGATTAAAACCAAAGTGAAATTTGATCTAACGATGCTCCTCAAAAATTTAATTTAAGAAAGACAAGGAATCTCCTTTTTCTTTTGATAATAACAATATCATCTTTTTGGACAGGCAAAACATAAATTTCATAATTGCCAAAGTACTAGCCACGCTATAAAAGCATGGAAAACTGAGGGCTTTATTACTGCAAATCATCATATGAAAAAAGTCACGGATTGACAAATCATGGTATGAAAAACCGCAGATATCACCCACTGAGAATAGAATTTTTCAACACCCATAATCTGTAGTGAAATACAAAACCTACGTACAGTTACAACAAAACTGAAAATTCATAACTACAAAACTATCCAAGATTAATCAATCAACTTCGTCTTCTCTTCGTCGCCCTTCGGTTTTTATTGTCTCCATCTCTCCTTGTGGACAATCTATCCTGCTTTGCCTTCCAACTTCGAGAGCCTTTTACGTGAGCTGTAACCTCACTTTCCTCAACATCACACCATGGCTATGGCTACCACTCATGCGACTCCTTCCTTTCCCCCATGTCTTTTAGAAGTAAGTTCTCCAAGAATATGAACCCTCCTTCCTCCTCCTATGATCCCCGTCTACCCTTCTCTCCTCATGGCTTCTGACCATTTCAAAATCAGATTCACCTCTTTCCATAGAACTTGAACATCCTTCGTCCAAGTCCAGAATACGACGGCGGCGACGATGAACTGGTTTCGTGTTCTTAATTGTGTGCCGCAAACAGAAGTAAACTTCTCTCGTTGCATGGATATAGGTGTTACACCCTGTCCATGTCATTTTGAAAAGACTTCTGATCACGCATACACCCACTTTGAGCAGCACGTAGATGAACAGAACAGCTGGAAATGAAAAAAACATACAAACATATGAAGTTGCCAGTCTTTGAGAATTTATGCAGTAATTTTAAACAAAACAGTATGGTTAACTTCAGATTGAAACTGGCCAAAAAACATTGCATTGATCACTTACGAAAGGTAATCTAATCAATCGTGAGTCAATTAATCAGCCAAAACTACTGTCTCTAAAAATGTAATAATGTAAGTTGTAGAATACAAATCAATAAAGTCATGGAACTTACTTATGTAGCAGAGAATAACAACCATGAACAGATTGGCGAGCCTGGAGATGCAGAGATGCTCAATGAAACATATTATGTCCCACGCATCTGTGCAAATACCTTTGCACATTCAGAAAAAAAATTGGGAAATACACAATTTGGTGAATTCTTCTTAGTAGTGGACAGGGGGGTGGAATAAGAAGGGAAACATGAGATAATTAGTAGATTACTCGCATGATTGGCCGAAAATTCGTTTTAAGGGAGAAAGGACAGTGCTGCTGAGAAGAGAACCAGCGCCTTCTATGGCTTTGCTGATGAGAATCCCCATGAGAGGAGTGGTACAAACCTTTCAAAAATGACCTTCAAGATGAATCACCCGGCAACCATGTTGGGGAAATTCAAGCAACAATTTGATTAAGTTAGAGCAGTTCTCTTCTTGTGAAAGTTACAGATTATATACCATTAAAAAAAACCATTTCCGCTTCGACATTTAAATTTAGAAAACATAAACGTTTAAAAAAATTAGAGAATGAGGGGAAGGAAGGTTAATAATAATCTCACTAGTTCCGGTGTTGCACAAACACATATATTCTGCAGCCACCGCCGGAGATTGACGGGATGATTTCAGGGTTAACGACGACGACGAAAGAAAAGGCACCTCAACATGCCTTCGCCGGTGAAAATTACGTCGCCCTCACCGGTTATTATACTTCAAATCATCAATCATTCACTGGCACCCCTTAAAAAAAGTAGTCGCAATATTATACTATTTTTTGAAGCCTCCCACTAATTAGCTTGGTCTCCGCTATTTCTTGGTGAAAAAGTAGTAAATTTAATTTATTTATTAGGTTTTAGGAAATATAGTGAATACCACGTCAAATAAATTTTTATATTGTTTTATACTTTGTAAAATCCCAACTTCGGGTTAGGATTTTATCAGTTCGTTGTTTTGCTCAGCCGGCCAGGCAATTCGAGTTTGATTAGCTTTTATATTATAAGTATATGCCTAAATGTGCATATAAAAATGTTATAGAAGCTAAGAATACCCAATATATAGATGATAACTTCAGTTATGCTACAGTAAAATATGAGTTATCTGTGTGTATTTGAATTATACAAGTTTTTGCTTGTGTTAGCTTACAATTTTAGAGTTAGATATAGACCATTGAAGTGTTTAGTATTTGTTGGGACTTTTTTAGGGTACCTCTTTTGTATGTAATATAGGGATTTTAGACTATCAGATTGCCCCTATGGGCCCAATTTGATTTGAATCTTAAATCTTCATTCGGTTGAGTTTAGGGTTTTGAGACTTATTTAGCTTTCTTGTCTCGATTTCTTTCCATAGAGTTACTTTTAGGCTTCGAGACAGTTTCTATTTTTGTTGGTCTCAATCCGAACTTTTCAACTATATATATATATATATATATAAATATAATATACCTTAGGTAGACCCCACTAGGCCCATGAGTGGGGCATTCAGATCGCCCACATGGCAAGATCTAGACTGTCCATGTTAAACATTGCCCTTCTTTTTTTATAGCGATTTTCCCACATATAATTTCCACCCCTAGTGCCACCACCACTTTGGGCGGCCACCGACGAGTCATCAGTTCTCCTCCGGCCACTGTACCAGTATGATCGTGACCTCCTCACAGTCAGGTATAGACCAGAACCCACCACTGAAGCCAGTGCAACAACATTTGCTGCCAACAGAGCAATTTTTCGTCAGTTTCCACCGCAGCCGTTGCTTTCGTGGTGTTTTCCAACCCTAGCGTGCCACCTCTAGTGAGGCCGACCAGCCAGATAGCTTTCCATCATTGAGGCCGACATTTTGAGACCAGCCCAGACCTATGGTGATTTTGCCACTTTTTGGCTACCTACCGATGGTCGAACTTTGTCAATCACCACCATCATCACCTCCAGCTTGACATCCACTATGGGTCACGATCAGCGGCAGCCCCCACCTTGCCGTTGTCGGTGTTTTTTGGCAACGAGCATTGTCGACCCCATCGAGCCTCTCATCCATGCTCATGTCCGCCCAATCCGCACCTATATTTGTCAGTCTGTGCCTGCATCCGCGTCCACTGTTCCACACCTGTCCGTAACATTGTCCATATGATTGAGTTACCTAGCTTTCCCTAAAGCTTGACTCGATTGAGTTGACTTGGTCCAACTTGGCCAACTTGCTTGAGTTGACTTAGTTTGCCTTTTTTTAACAGTTCTTGGATCGTTTTCATTTGTTTTTTTATCGTTTTCGATGATTCAAGACTTCATACATTAGTTTAGATGTATATTCACATATTTTGACATATATTGATGTTATTATTATTATTATTTTATTTACTTATTATTATTTATTTCTTATTATTTAAATAATTATTGATGTGATGAATGCTTGTATGATTATTATAATTATTGATGACGTATTTATTTATGAATATTATTATTGTTCATATTTATCTTATTTAATTATAAATTATTTACTTGCATGGTATTAATTGTTCGCATTTAGTCATATATTCATATATTTGATGTTTATAGTATTATTATTTGTAATTAATTTTATTATTTATTTATTTATTTATTTACTCATTTGTGTGAT
Organism: Piper betle; assembly: GCA_033002965.1. Classification (NCBI taxonomy): domain Eukaryota; kingdom Viridiplantae; phylum Streptophyta; class Magnoliopsida; order Piperales; family Piperaceae; genus Piper; species Piper betle. The sequence goes on along the minus strand of JAURVB010013437.1, from coordinate 110,724 downwards.
TATATATGTATTTAATTATTTATTTATTTATTACTTACTCATGTATGTGCTAATAATTACTTGCATTTAGTCACAAACTTATGTAGTATTATTTACTTTTGTGATTAATAACTTCTAAGGGTGAGATCCCTCATATTATTTTTTAACTTAGTTTCACTTCATGTTACCTTTGAACCTACGTATATGATTCCCTTCTCAGCCCTATATATAGTTTTTATTGAGTTTTCAGTGAGACAAGAGTTAACGAATTTGACCTTGCGTATATCATGAGCGAGCATACAGGTAGGTTGCAGTGGACTCTGGATTAGTGAGAAAGTTGTTCCATTTTTTAGGGATCCTGACATCTCTACGTCTTGAGCTTTCTTACACCCAGAGAGGCGCTAAGTAGACGGGTACTATTGTGTAAAGCACATGTCTAAACTTGTGGTATCAAAGGGTAGTGAAGGCGATTGCCTGATAGTATTTGACCATTGTGCTCTTAGCTAGGCATTATATGGAGGTTTGGAGAGGGCTTACATTTTGTGCTTTTTGCCGAGAGTGGGACCAACTATTATCAAGAGAGGCATTTGCTTAGAGTGACATAGCACCAATTCAGTTTGAGATGCTATTGAGTTTGCAACTTGATGGTTCCTCAATAGATTCCCTTTAAGAATTCCCATGGGATTATATATTGTTTTCCTTCCTCGTAGAAATCAGATTTTTACTTGTCAGTTTGTACTAGTTATTTTTTAAATCAATAACACTCGTTACTATTTTTTTTTATTATATATGTAAGTCTTGCACCCTTGTGTATTGAGTCGGCTTGGTGGAAGGACAAATAGATGATACACACACTTGTGCTTCGTGCACCGTTGTTTTCTTTTGTACGTTTATCTCTATTAAATATGTTTTTATGTATATTTAGTAATGTCTTCCATTCATGAGATGCCAAAAGGGTTGTTTTGATTCGTTTTCTCATTTGAGTCTTGTAGATTAATTAATTTAGACATAGCTCGACTCGATTGTATGATTCACTTCTTAGGTGAACCAGAATCGGAGTGTTACATAATTTCATTTCAATTTTCATATCAATTATACCTCCCGTGAGGCTGTACTTTTTTCCTCCATTATGATAATTTTTTTAAGACAATAATACATAGTGTAGTAATTTTTAAGATAATCATACTCCTTGATAAAAAAAATATTGTAAAATTAGTAAAAAAACATGTTTTCGGGAAAAGACAGATCATTTCATCAATCAAGGTATTTTTCTTTGAGAGAAAAAAAAACAAAAAGAAAAAGAAAAGAGGGAATACACCTTAGGTTGGGTTTGATTTGGGTTTTGTAGGGTTTGAACCCAACCCGATATCAAATATCTAAACTTAAATAAGAAAATTCATGTTCGAACTCGATTTAAACCCAATTTATATAACTTGAACCCGACTTAAAATTAAATATATTGTGCATATTTTCAATGAAGTAATAAAGTATATTTTAATAGAAAATATATTATATATTTTTTAAAATATTTTATAATAATAATAAATTATGTAAAATGTAATTAAAATTTTTTTTTGGGTTTATATTTTATCATCTCTTTTAAGACCCGATATTAATTACAAGTTGAAAGCAAAACTCTTAGATAAAGAATGTTAATGCCAATAAATAAAGTCAAAAAAAGAAAAGGACATCCCACTATAACTAGCATATAATTGATACAAAAAAAAAATAGTGGTATAAAATAATATAAAATTTTAATGAAGGGTGATTGAAAAAAAATTTTATTACAAGGGTATTCATGATAATAGCCAAATTAATATTTGAGTTGAAAAAATTGGCCAATTTTAAATTTAAATCAACTAGGTTGAAAACCTAGTTAACTGCGAATGAAATCGTTTATTAAGAAAATCAGTCCATGAATCGGTCAATTCAAGCTGATTCATAGACTGATTTGACAACACCAGGAATCTTGTGAATCAGTTATTATCTAGAAACCCTGTCAAATGCGAAAAAAAACTTGCCTCTCCTATTTTTCAGCCATTCTTCATGGCTGGCGGCGATGTCCTCCAATGATGACCACCCCATCAGATCTTATTGACAGTATCCTCCACCTTTTCCTAAGGTTAACCACCTCCTGACATACATATAATATGAAAATGTTAGTAACAGATGTCATTAGTCCAGAAAATAACTAAACATCAAACTGGCTAATGAAAGATGACTCACTTAAAAGAAAACCATTGTATACTTTTATTGAACTCTTCATAAGGGCATCTACTGAGGACTCATCTAGCTGCAGACTACATAGCGTCATGAACTGACTGGCATTATGCCTCTCTTGGCATTTTCTCAATTTTCTATCATCCCTTGGGACTATTAGTGTGACACCCCAAATCTGGCTCATTCACAAACCAAACCAGACAGTCATGGGTCTCGAGTGGATCTACTCTCGACATCTCAAGATGGAAGATACTAATCACTATGCATGAATGAATACAAAAACCCTAATATGCTACTACATGGATGACATGACAATTAGTTTACAAAACAAAAATAATTACGGTAAAAATCGACAACAAATTCCTGAAAAGAAACGGACAGAATCTCCCCTAAAAGTGCAATTAGGGGCTACCCTGTCAAGTCAACATATACAAATACATAAATCAAGATACATTCATTGCACTATGTTTTTCACATAAACATATAATTCGGACGCATCAACACATTCTCAACATTTCGGTCTCGACCCACCTATTCATTCCATTCACCTTTTCACCGTTATCATTCAGTTTACGCAATAATATATTTTTCATGGCATGCTATCATTATTACTTTCCATATACCCAAAAACCATCATCATAAGAATTTCATTTTTTATAATAAACATAACAAAAAAATCAAAACAGTCAAAACAACCATTTTGTCGGCGAGTGTGTGTGTGTGTGTGTGCAAGGTAGGTCACTGCTCCTCCATCAAAACCGGCATATCCCGTATTTAATCCTCACCTACACACATATATATAAAGAAAAATATAAGTAACAAGTGTTACTAGTCCGAAAATATAACTAATATCAAATTGGCTAAGAGAGCAAACTCTCATATGAAAGAAGTTATCGTGAAATCTCTGAAGGGCATTTAGTGAACTGAAATCATCTTTAACTGAACTGGTATGCTACTGATGATGCCTCTCCCGACATTTTTCTTTTCACTTTCTAGTCCCTTGGGACTACTGTTATATCTTAAGCCCTTTTCTTACTTCCATACCCACTCGCGTAGCATGGTTGTTGGTATTTCTGGCTTACATTGGCACATGCCACTTGCGTAGCATGGTTGTTGGCAGCTTCAACTGGCACATGCTGCTAGCATAACATGGTTGTCAGTATTTTTGGCTTACGACTGGCACATACCACTTGTGTAGCATGGTTGTCGGCAGCTTTAATTGGTACATGCTACTTGCATAACATGGTTGTCCGTATTTTCGGCTTACGATTGGCACATGCCACTTGCGTAGCATGGTTGTCGGCAGCTTCAACTGGCACATTTTGCTAGCATAACATGGTTGTCGGTATTTCATGCTTATGACTGGCACATGCCACTTGCGTAGCATGGTTGTCGTCGGTGGCTTTGACTGGCACATGCCCGTTAGTATAGTACAGTTATCAAAAAATGCAAAAAATACATGTATATAGGTCTTGGTAGGGATTTATATAATAGACCCAAAGGCATCGTGAGCTGGATTTGAGTTTCGAAAATAAACTCGAGGGATCTCATCCTTGAGGGTTATTAATCCCGAAAATTGGTTAACAAAATAGCCCAGGTTAAGTGAAATCCAATAAAACACCATTTAGCTCGTCCTGCACTTAATAAAACAAACCTGCAATAAAATAGAACATAAAATAGGGACAAGTCCTAAATGGACTTGGTAGAAGCTCCCAGCATGTCCTTGCACCTAGGCTGTAAGCTCCTACTTTGTACCTCTCGTCGTTGGCAATCAACGACAGCTAGGGTTTTGTCGTGTATCCATGTTGGCAGTGGTGACGCGTATGGGTGGCGGCGTCAGGGGCAAGAGTTTGCGGAAAGAAAATGGTTGGGGTAATGGTGGGTGGTAATATCCTAAATAAAACTTGACTCGATCCAACTCAAGTAAAAAATAATAACTAACTTGTAATAAATCCTAAAAAAATCCAAAAAATAGGGAGAAATCCCATAAAATATAATACACGCCACAACACCACAATGACATGCTCTATAACTAATAACCCAACTAAACTACCCTATAACACATCTTAATGCATTATTCGACCTAAAAATAATTTTACGGTCTAATACTGAAATAATAAAAAATCTTGGCATACTCTCGTATATTTTGATAACTCATTTTCCTGCTGTCTTTCTTAAGTTATCATTATATACTTGGGCACACATGACTCTCATGGTTCATAACACACGACTGGCCTTGGCTCAGTACGCGTGTTCTAAAATTGACTCAACTGAAAATAGTAGTTGAATCGACCGGTTCAGATTATAAAACCCTGACTTGGGTCGTGTGTTTTACAACCAGTATATCGTAAGCCCTCTCATTTCCTCCATATATCTCCTGGCCCTGAGCACAAAGGTCTAGTATTGTCAAGCAGTTGCCTTTAGCACTGTGTGAACCACATGCCCAGACATGCGTTGTACTAAACACTACTCGTAAACAATACATTTCTCCGGGAATGAGGAAACTCAAAATGTAGAATGGAACAACCCTTTCACTAAACTAGAGCCCGCTGTGACTGACACGTGCACCCGCTTATGGTACGTGCAAGTCGGTTTCACCATCTCTCGTCTCACTGAAAACTTAATAAAATTATATATAGGAATGTAAAGGGATTTATATAATAGGCCTGAAGACAACTTGGGGTAGATCTTGTTTTCGAAAGCAAATTGAGGGATCTCATCCTCGAGGGTTATTAATCACGAAAGTAAAACATGTCTAAATGATCCGTGTTACGTGGATCCAACAAAATAGTCACTTAACAAATCCAACAATTTGGAAATCAAATCAACAATAGTATATAGCTATAAAAACTGAAAAGAGTCATAACGGACATGTGATCCAAGCTTCAAGCATGACGTCTTTTCTGCAATAAGCTTAGACTTCGGAACTTATATTGGAACCCACTGCTAAGTAAAAAACTAACAATTCTATATGAGGCATGATCATGATGTGTACTCACATCATCAATAGCATCACAATAACATACAGTTCTAAACAAACCTACAACTAAACACTTACCACACAAATCGAGACATTATAAGGAAAATATCTAATAAATAAATAATAAATAAATAAACTCATAGATAAATAGATAAATAGATAAATAATGAATACATAAAAATAAATAATACTCTAATAAAAATAATAATAATATCATTATACCAGATAAGTACACGACTAAACACAATTAAATATCAACATATACTCATCATAGTAAATATATAAATAAATAAATAATAATTTGATAAATAGATAAATAAAAAATAGTTAATATTAATTAATCATGCATATTAATAATGGCATAGCTATCCAATATGGAAATACATAGTTACAAAAATAAATAATAACATACACGCAAACATACATATAGATAAATAAATAAATAAAATTTAGTAAACATGAATAAGATTAATATTAATAAATAATATATCATTAATAATAATAAACAATCCTATAAATATGCATCATAATCGATAAATATACAAATAATAAAAAATGAATAAATAAATAAATAAAAGAATAAATAAAGAAAATTATTCATAACATCTAAACATGCTAAATATTATGAATATACATCTAAACTACTATAAGGGGTTTAGAATTATTGAAAATGATTGAGAAACTGATGAAACCCGACGAAAATGTGTTGACCTGGGTCAACTGGGTTAAACCAGACCGAGTTGGGCCAAGTTAATTTGGTCCAGGTTGAATGGAATGGTGGGTTGGGTTGGTTGGGTGGACACGATCACGAGCACAGACAAGCAGACGTAGACGCGGGCTCGGCAAATGCGAACACTAGCAAACAGGCTGGCAGTGCCCCTCACCGGAAATAGACAATAGCGGTAGGGCAAGGATTGCCGCCAGTTGCAATCGATAGAGGACCTCAATGTGGAGGTGATGGCAATGATGTCCGACAGAGCCCAGTTGCCAATTGGCCAAAAACAGTCGAAAATGGACAGAATTGTTGTCAGGTATGATGACGTCGCCGACAACGATCATGGCCACAACAATGGTTGTGGTTTGTCTCAAAAGTTCGGCTTCGGCAAGGGAAGCCATTAGCGTAGTCTAATCGGCTAGAGGTGGTTCACCTGGTCAAAAAATGGCTTGAATGACGGCGGCGACAATAGATAACTGATGGACAAAAGCCATTGGCAGCGGCAACTGCAGCGACGTTGGTGGTGGTGACATGTATGGATCGATAGCTAGCCACGAGGCGGTCATGGCGATGCTAGTCTGGTAGTTTGGTGCTCTGATGCTGGCTGGAGACTCGCCGCAGAGAGCCGAAGTGGTGGCGGCACTATTGGTGGAAAAACTCCAAAATGTAGGAAAAATCTCTGAAAAATAGGTGGGAGAAAACTAGGGCTAACATGGATCGTCCAGATTTTGCCATGAGGCACGATTGAAACGCACAACACTACTATGCGCTGCATAAAGCGAGGATTGTGGGCCACTGGATCCAGATCCGGCGGCCCACAATCAATTCCCACACCCCCCGGTTGCAACTTCTCCCCTGCCCTTGCCGACACCGCAGCTTTCCCGCCCCTTTCTGCCTCCCTGGCCCCTGCCGACACTGCCGCTTGTCGAGCGCCTTCCATGGCCTGCCCCGCCTCCCGGTCCCCGCTGCCCTAGGACGACCTCCGCCGGCCTCACGCCACCCCCTCACCCAGGGATGACCTCCTCGCCACCACCACCCCACGCCGCTTCGGCCCCCTCACTGACCTGCCACAGCGGTCGCCCTGCAGCCAGCCGAACAACCCCACCCCTGATCCATATTCCCCCCTGCAGGCTCTGCCCCACCCGTGCCCACCCCGACCCCCTCCCCTGGCATCGCTCCCGCGCTCATTCCCCCGCACCCCCACCATCACCCTGGCGGCGCGTTTTGCCTCCCTCTGGTCGCCCCACCCTACTCCCCTGTAGGTGGCACCCCTGCGACCTTCCCGGCTAGTCGCTTCACGAAACCAAGTGCAGGGAGGGGCGGCGAACAGGGTCAAGGAAAGATAAAGAGGGGAAAGGAAGGGAAAGAGGGGCGGCGATGGCAGCCTGGCTGGTGGTGATGTAGGTGACGACGGCGGCGAGGTCGCCATTAGTCGGGGTGGAGCGGCAAAAACAGAGGAGGGGGGGGGGTGATGGCAATTTCGTAATAAAAACTTAACTCGCTCCTGATTCGAGTCAATATTAAGAAAAAAATTTTTAAATAAAAAAAATTAATAAAAACTTGACTCGTTCCCTACTCGAGTCAATATTATGAAATAAATTTTTAAAATTTAAAAAATAATTTTATAATAAAAACTTGACTCTCTCCTCACTCGATTCAATATTATAAAATAAATTTTAAAAAAATTAAAAATAAAATATTATAAAATAAAAACTTGACTCATTCCCAACTAAAGTCAATATTACAAAATAAAAATAAAAATAAAATAAAAATAAAATAAAAATAATTTCAAAATAAAAACTTGACTCTCTCCTTACTTGAGTTAATATTACGAAATAAATAATCGAGTCAAGTTTCTATTTGTTTCACATTTTTATTACTAAATTATTTTACTTTTTTAAAAAAATTTATTTCTTAATAAAAACTTGACTCGATTCTAACTCGAGTCAAGTTTTTATTACGACATTATTTTATTTTTTAAAAATCTATTTTGTAATATTAACTCGAGTCGGGATCGAGCCACAGTTTTTATTATGAAATTATTTTATTTTTTTAATTTATTTCATAATACTAACTCGAGTTAGGAACGAGTCAAGTTTTTAAATTTATTTCTTAATAAAAAATTTGACTTGATTCCCACTCGAGTCAAGTTTTTATTATGAAATTATTTTATTTTTTTAAAATCTACTTTGTAATATTAACTCGATTCGCGTTTGAGTCAAGTTTTTATTACAAAATTATTTTATTTTTTAAATTTATTTCTTAATATTAACTCGAGTAACGATTAAGTCAAGTTTTTATTACGAAAATGCCCTCTTATGTTTCTTCCCCATTTGTTTTAGCGTGTCACCACCTGCTCGGTGACCTCGTTGCCGGCCCCCGCTGGCCAACAATGTCTGCCACCTTGGGGGTGGGTGAGCCTCGTGAGACACAGCAGGACCCCCCCCCACGCCCATGGCCCGCCCGCCCGCCACCCCCTACAACGGTCAGGCCCCCTGCATCGCCGCGCCCACCCCTCGCAGCGGTCGGGCCCCCACCACTGCCCACAGTCGTGGCCATGCCCGCCCCAGCTGTCGACCACCACCACCACTATCCTCGCCACCACTTGTGCCGGTGGCCAGGGCCGACACGAGTCAATCAAAAACTTGACTCGGTCTTGACTCGAGTCAAGTAAATAAAAAATTAAATCGGTCCCGACTCGACTCAATAAAAACTTGACCCGGTATTGACTCAAGTCAAGTTTTTTTAAAAAAGACTTGGTTTCAACTCGAGTAAAGTAAAAAAAATTGACTACATCCCGACTCGAATCAAATAAATAAAAAATTGACTCAGTCCAAACTCGAATTAATAAAAACTTGACTCGGTCTCGACTAGAGTCAAGTTAATAACAAATTAACTCCATCCTGACCCGAGTCAATCAAAACTTGACTTGGTATTGACTCGAGTCAAGTTAACAAAAAAATGACTTAATCTCGACTCGAGTAAAGTAAATAAAAAATTGACTCGGTCTCAACCTCGACAAATTGACTCGGTCTCGACTCGACTCAATAAAAACTTGACCTGGTACCGACTCAAGCCAAGTTTAAAAAAAGGACTTGGTCTCGAGTCAATAAAAACATGACTCGGTCTCACCACTTGTCAATAATACGTCTTAACTTGGTAAGCGGTTGGAAAATTAATTATAAAATCAACTTTTAAAAAAATGACATCCTCTTATATATTATCATCATACAAAACACAGGAGATCCATCTCATATAACTTTCTTGGCCATGATGAATACAAGTACAAACTTACAAGTTACAAATGTGAATGTGTGAAGTTTGATTAAAGCAAATAACAATTCATGGTAACAAGTTACAAATTAGGAGCTATCATAGTTGTTCTGCATCACTGCTTTGACATTCGCCATCACTGCACTGACGCCCCTGAATAGACTCCACAACTCCACTTTCAGATGGAACATTTTGTTGCCTACATATTTAAAACAAAACATGGAAAATAATCACATAAAATATATGTAACAAACATCAAAAGAAGGGTTGTGTTAGGCGACATTACCACTGTGATGCAATTGCAGGGCAAGTGCATTTATCATGCCCAACTCCCCATTTATTACAACCATGGCATAGCCTATCTTTTACCATATAGTCCACTACAAGTTCTTTACCACTCTTCCATCTTTTACCACTTCCTTTTGTCTTTGATTGTGCCAGTGGATGTACTTGTATTGCATGATGTAGTTGTATTCCATGATGCAGATCATCGACCACATCCTCTACTAATTTTTCTATCTCCAATAGTTTTTCCTTGGCGAGTTCATCTTCTATGATAGGATAGAATGTTGTAATATGTTGGCCTAATTCTTCTTCATCATATGTGTTTTTCTTCAAGATTGTCCATTCTTAAAATAAAAAATTTATAAAAACTAAAAAAATATTTTCAATTAAAATAGATGCACTAAACATTCTTTAATTAAGTCAAAGTACTTTCGAAGGCTTAATTCTTACATGATTTTGATATTTACCTGGATTTGTTCTTTGCTTGAAAGATGTAATTCTAGCCACCTCGACTCCGGTCATAAATATTGTTGACCTGAAAATATATTTTTTAACACCGATTGAAACATAAATACAATAAATCAAAGCAACAATTATGTCGTGAACAATTTTTATTTTTATTTTTTAAAAAATTCACTATGTGATTATAAATGTTTCCACTGAAGCCTATTAAAAAAATTAAATTCAAAGTTAAAAAATAGCACACCCTAGTACGACCGAGGGACCTAGTTAAGTTTTTTTGTCCGAGACGGGACCAAGTCACTTTCTTTTTTTCGAGTCGGGACCACCGCGACAGGTGATTGCGGGGGGCTGCGGTGGAGACAGTCGGGGGGGGGGGGGGGGCAGCGCCAAGCGGGCAGGCAGGGGGACCACGGCGGGGGCGTGGGAAGAGCCGGCAGCAGGGGAGGCGGGGCGGTGGGCAGTGCAAGGGGCAGTGGGGGGGGTTGCGGGAGAGTGTGGGGGGCAGGGGGCAGGGGTGGCGGGTGTGTGTGTGTGTGTGTGTGGGTGGGGGGGGGCAGGGGCGGGCGGGAGGAGGGGGCAGGGGTAGAAGCCGGGCGGTGGCCACAGGTGCGGGGGTGGCAGGGGCGGGTGTGGGGGGGGCAGGGGTAGGTGTGGGGGGTGTGGGGTGTGGAGGGGGTAGGGGGTGGGGGGGCGGGAGAAACCGGGCGGCGTGAGCGTGGGCGGCTGGAGGGGCAGGAGGGCGGGAGGGCTGGAGGACGAGGCGCACGGGAAAGACGAGAGGGGTGTGGTGTGGGGTGGGTGGTATGGGGCGGGTGGGGTGATTGATTGTGGGCCGCCAGATCCCGATCCGGTGGCCCACAATAGAGAAGGCTGCATATGTGCTGCATTTACATGCAGTGTATAGCATAGTCTCGTGTGTGTATACACACACACACACACACTGAAAATGTTGGATTGAGACCATTAAAATTCGAAACTGACTCAAGACCTAAAAGTGATTCTAAAGGAAACAATCGAAGCAAGAAAGCTAAATAAGCCTCAAAACCCTAAATTCAATCGGGCAAAAATCTACGACTCAAATCAAGTTGGGTCCATAAGGGCAATTTGGTAGTTCGAGATCCTTAATATACATGTAAATGAGATACCTTGAAAATTTCAAATGGATACTAAACGTTACAATGGCTTAGATCTAGTTATAAAACCCTGGCTAACACATAAAAAAATTTATATATCTCGTGTATATACTGATAACTCATACTCTATTGTACTATAACTGAAACTATTATCTATATGTCGAGCATACATAATTTTCATAACATGATCATACAGCCATCTAAGCCTCGTACTCATGGTTTAAAAATTAGTCGGCTCGAACTCACTCGAACCGACTCGAAACCTACTTGAACTGAAAAGTTGGATTTTTACAAAAAAATTTATTGTCCTTAATATTTATTGATTATTTAATAATCATTTGTGACTCCTACCAAAGCTAAATTGAACAAGATTCTTTGAATTCAAATTTGACGGTCAAGATTATAGTTATCTTAGTGCTAGGTTCTTCCACCCTCGTCTCCACCATGGAACTTGGAAGTCCAATTTAGCTTGGCTGAGGGGACTTCACTATATATCCTCAATCAAGGCTCAAACTGTGAAAACAAAACAATGTTGCAATTTTTTGAGATATAATTGTGCTTCCTTCCTAGACGCTAGTAGTAGTACACAAACGAAATTAGACATTGATTAAATTTTAGATCAGCCACAGGGCCGCAGAATTTTGGCTTTTGCTTCGAGAGAGATAGGTGGCAGCTTTTGCTTCGAGAGAGATAGGTGCAATGCCAGGTAGGGGTGCTAATTGAGCGAGCGACCCGAGCTCAAATACTCTTAAACTGTTTAATTAGAGATAGGTGCAATGCCAGGTAGGGGTGCTAATTGAGCGAGCGACCCGAGCTCAAATACTCTTAAACTGTTTAATTAGAGATAGGTGCAATGCCAGGTAGGGGTGCTAATTGAGCGAGCGAACTCGAGCTCAAATACTCTTAAACTGTTTAATTTTCCCGAGCTCGAAACCGGCTCGATTAAAAGTCAAAAGTACCTCACTTAAAAAAAATGCTATCAATGTAGATTGAACCCACAACCTTGAGGACATCAAGGTGAATACTTACTATCTCAACTATCTCACTTTTTTATTATTATATTGTATATATATATATATATATATATATATATATTGATACAAGTTTAATTTAACTGCAAGTTTATCGGTGGTAATCAATTAATCAAATGATGAGTAGAGTATCGTTTACACAATGACAATTAATTAATTCAATTTAAATTCCTAGATTAAATTATCTAAAGCAAAAGATAACAAATTTTTAGAACTTTTATCTAAGTTTAAATCTAAAATAAAACAAAGATAAAAGTAGAAAATCTAATTTAAGAAATCTCAATATACAAATATTATGCTCGAAACTTGTCTTTACTTGAACCAATCATTCTTCTTATGGATGGTGGAATTTCTTATATTTAAATATCCACGTTTCGGGTTTAATTAAGTGTATTGGAATCAAACTAACTTCAACTATCCATGTTTCAAGTCTAATCCTCATTAATTTCTTTCCAAGATGAATTAAACTCTGACAATTCGTTATGGTAAACTCTCCTATTCAGACTAAAGATTAAAGGACCACATAAAAATTCAGTGACTAATCACCTTCAATTCATGATCAGGTTCACCCACAAACATAGCTAATATTTATTTATTATTTAATTAAGCATGTAATACAACTTCTCTCTTCTAACCATCATCACACTACAATGGCAAGTCAAATAAAAATAATAATAAGCAAAAAAGAACACAATTCTCGTGAAGAAAAATGACTAAAAGTTCATTTATTTATAAAAACTAAATATCTGGTTCAAGATCCATCTTGTTTTTAACATGAACTAAATTACTCCATACAATATAAAATTGAAATCAACAAAGAAGCGGTATTTAGAATAATTCAAGATGGTATTACAATAAAAACACAAAGGAGATAAGAATAATAAATTCTTTGTAATCACTCATTCTTTAAATCGTCAACCTCCGTCTTTTATTTGTCTCTCAGAGAAACCACCAACCTACAATAGAGTCGCGAGAGGGAAGAGAAGACTTAATTCTATCTAAAATTATGAATACACTAGTCATAAGATTTCTCAAAAAAAAAAAGTTTCTGGGATAAAAAAGTTAATCAATTAGTTTTACAATAAATTAGATAATGACTACTAGAGAAAGAAGAATTCTTAATTCATGTTTTTTAACCTAAATGCAGGTCTCCGCAAAAATAATAATAAGAACTGGCCTGCGAGAATCGGAAATGAATAAATAAAATCAAATATGGACGACACCGTTTCTGTGAAATCATTTTCTCCACTTATTTTCTATTTTTCCCAAAATAGGTCCCCATGTCCAGATATTAAAGATCATGCTTTCCTACTTTCCAGCTCTGTTTGTTCTTCAGTTTACCAATCATGGTCTTTTTCTTAACAATTAACGACTTAAGGCTTTTGTCCGAATAAATTAATTTTTCTTTACTTCCAAACACTTTCAACTTTTTCCCTTCCAATTTCTTACAAATATTCAAGACAAATAAAAATTAAAAAAAATACACTAATATAATGACTAAAATTAATAATTTCTAAATAAAAACTAAAATATCTAAAATTAAAAAAACATACTATAACACACTAAAAACACTTAAAATTCTCAAAAACTTATTACCACTAAGTACGTATGAATGGATTAAAAAATATATAAACTGTATAATTATCATATATGTTGCGTACGACCATCCAAGGCGTGAAAATGAAAGAAATATTTGGAGCCGTTCTTTTGCTGCCAACGTATTTTGGCACATAATGTTAATCATTGTTATTATAAATGTTTACATTAGTTTGCCCATATATGACATTTGCAAAATCCCTTATCTGACCTTTTTTATTTTTCGTTCGTGAAATGTATGACACCATTAGTTCTGGACAGAACCTGAAATATGGTTCTGTTAGCTGAGCCAACTGGGGGTTTTGGATTTATTGAGATGATCATTGTCCTCCTTCTACATGCACCGCCGAGCATTATTGTAAACCAGGAGGATACAAGACTTTCAAGTTTTAATCTACTCTATAGCTTATAAATAGTGACGTTCTTCCATCTTGATTCCATGTAGTAGCTCGCGTTTGCTTGAGTATACACTCCACACTTGAAGTAAAGATCCCCAGGACCATGATCATTCGTCTCAAATTTCTGAACACCGTCAATAAAAAGGGTAACCTTCCCTCCATCGACGTTATGGATCAAGTTATATCTAATCCACTTGTCATACACATCGGTCTCGATCAAGTCATATATATAGTACTTCAAGTCACCGTTGTATACCCTCAACATGAAAGTGGTGGCACCGGATGCTGCTCCATGAATCTGTAAGATATTAGCTCCCGATGTCCCATTTGGGATGTACCCATATCCCTCAAATTGCCAGGCTCCAGAAGAGTAATCAAGACCCTGCATACAAGTAATAATAGGACCTTCTGGTCTTCACTTATAATAATTAATTAATGATGGGATAAATTCTCTTTTATATATATATTTCGTACTAGCTAGAGTAGAAGATAATAAGGAGATTAGAAAGATCAGGCCCTGACCCTGATTCGAATTTCAGTGCGCGACCTGGTCTTGCTCTGTCGATCATGTGGTTTATCATCTACATACACCCAAAGCCTCCTTTCTCCATGTTTGTAGCTGTACCGACGATCTAGTGGCACATTGTAAGGTTTCTGTAGCTCAAAATTCCATTCTTTTAATGGCACTTTTGTGAATCCATCTGTGGGATCGGCGTTGCAATATTTCAGGCTATGTTGCTTGGCTACAAACAAGAAAGCTAATGCTATTAGACGAAGGGAGGATGTGCTATCCATTAACTGTTGATGCTTGAGCAAGTAACTTCCTACAGGAGGATGAAATGTTAGGTAGTGGCCGTGAATGCTTATATGTTCTTCATATGTAATTTATAGTGTCAATGAACTTGTGGCTCAATGAGGAAAAACAAATATAAATATGATGGGAAAATTATATAATCAAGAGAAGCGGTTGAACTTCTTGTTCACATATGTACGTCATTTTGTTTCTTCATTCTCGTGACCAAATATATAGTAATGATTTACGTAGTGTTGAAATGATTTTTACGTTACCGACAATAATAGATCACCCGTTCGTTTGTTCTATAATTCTATTATCCAGTGATGGTCCTGTCTTGACATTTCTTATTAGTATTCATTTCTTATCGTGTGTATACACAAAACTTGTTTCTCATGTCTTGCTCAGTGAGGGACAAAGCAAAGCAACCCCGTGATTGATGAGGGCAGTAATCCATCTTCAATTTTTTAATGACCCTTTCTTAATAAGAGTTCATTTTGCATGACAGTTCTAACTAACATGGTGGTCTGCATTCGCAAAGACTAAGTCTCAAAACATTATAATTCACAAGTGACGTCCTTTCTTTTTGGGTGTAATTGCAGTAGTTGCCTAAAAGACACTAGTGTTCGGTGACTTGTTGTTTCGAAGTTGACGCAGCTTGGGATGATCAGAAGCTATGCTTGTCAATTTATGAAGAAGGAATCTAGACAACTTAATACTTCCATGAACTACAAGCTGCCTTGATTGTTTCATCATCGGCACCGTCTTAATCATCAACTGATGTTCCTTCCTTACCTTATAAATAGCCAAAAATGATGTTCGATGACACAGCTCATCAGCCCAATTTTTTTGGCATTGTGAAAATACCAGTCACCGTTTCACGGAAAATGTATATATGAGTTGCTTCGATAGATAGAAGTTAACGCACCAAACATGAGCACTGACCATTCACCTTCAATTCAGAACAGCGAAGTAGTCAAAATAAGACCATGAAAAATATATGTATGGATTTACATCTAATGGTTACGAAGATCAGTCTGTTGTGATAATGTTGCTTTAACGACGTTTAAATTTTGATCATCAATGCACCTTAACTGATCTTTTGGGACTTCGTTTAGAGTACAAGTTTCAACTATCTCGATACAGAGTCGGAGTGGCAGTTTTGAAGCGTTTGAGCCGAAATCGCCACTTCCAAGTGTTGAAAAACTTCAATATTTAGAGGC
This sequence comes from Piper betle, assembly GCA_033002965.1. Lineage (NCBI taxonomy): Eukaryota > Viridiplantae > Streptophyta > Magnoliopsida > Piperales > Piperaceae > Piper > Piper betle. The sequence goes on along the minus strand of JAURVB010013437.1, from coordinate 94,636 downwards.
TAGCTCCTCGTGAGGCATAAATAAAACGGCTTACATTTATTTCATTGAAAAAGGTAGTCGATGATAGAAAGCCTTCATCATACACGATATTCCTTGATCCAATCCTACTACTGATCATCAATTGGAATACACAATTGACTCATAATTAAGTTCATGATAACAAGTACATTCTTCAAATACAGATTCAATCACATTTTTTAAGAACCTTAATCCCCTTCCAACGTGATTCCATATAATAAGAAGCATTATCTTGTGCATAAACACCACATTTGAAGTAATGTGATGTACCTCCTCTGCCTTCTACCTCCAACTTTAGATACCCATCTATGTATACTTGAAGTTTATTGGCATCAACATTGTGGATGACATTGAGACGGAACCATTTGTCGTAAACACAAGGGAGCACCACTTGATTCTTGTAGTATTTGAGTGCATAATCATACACTCTCATCATCAGTGTTGTGGCATGGAAAGCAGCAGCTCCAAACACTTGCATTATGCAAACACCAGTCGTCCCACTTGGTACGAATCCATGCCCCTCAAATTGCCACACGCCAGACGAATAATCATAACCCTGAATCATTGATCAATTTGGACAGATAATTAAACTAGGCAAGATGAAATGACAGAAAAAAAATTGTATAAGATGATCATAACCATAAGCATATATTCATATTAATCATTCAAAGCATTTCTATATATGATGGAAGTAATAAATGGTGTTTGATAGATGGTTTGCTATTATCATAATCTCGCTACGAGGCAATGTGAGGCTGCCTAATGACAAGGGCTTGTCAGTTGAGAGGACGCAGAACTTGTGAGCACCGTCAATGAAGCAATATCTTTTACTCACTGGTAAATTATAAGGCTTGCGATAGAAGAAGTTTGGGTTGTTGAATGGTATGCAAGGACACAAACCCATGTGTTGGATCCCTAGTGTTCCATCCAGACACTTCACAAATGGATGAGAGGGCTAAGAAGCTAACGAAGAAAATGTTACTGATCATAACCATGTTGTGTGTTCCCCGCAACAAGAAATTACTTGCAGAGGCAGTCTATATAGATATCAACAAAAAATATATTAAGAATATGGGTGGAGCCAACTTGTTCGGATACAATTACTCTAATCTTTCAGTAAACTGTGAGTAATTGACAGCTTAGTGCAGCCGAGGATGTAGAAGAAGAAATTAAGACGATCTTACTCTAATTCTTATCTCTGTACGCGAACTGGTATTGCTAGTTGGCGAGTGAGGCTTGTCAGTTCTCAGGACGCGCAGCTTATGAACACCATTAACAAAGCTGTATCTCTCTTTAACATGCACATTGTAAGGCCATTGGATCTCCAAGTTTGATTCATTCAGTGGAACCTCCTCGAATCCAACGAGGGGTTCACCGGTTCCCACCCAATGACGCCATTGATGGAGAGCAGTTGGAGTAGGAAGACTGGGAAGGCAGGGGACAGAGGCATCTTAGATCGATGTTATTCGTACTTTGAGAGATTTGTATTAATTAGGAGGAGGAGCTGATCACTTAGAGAGTATATAATTTCAAAGCAGGAATCTAATGGAGGCTTTCTCCTTGTACGAGTTTTATTTTTTAATTTTTAATTTTTAATTTTTGTAGGGAGGTATGATTCTTTATACTTGATTTTCTTTGTGCATGGCTCTTTGACGGTGGAAATTGGAAACCAACTCTAGGAGAGAGAGCGCCCACAAGTCATGACCGGAATTTGTCTTGCACTGTCACATGAATTTGTTTGATCATGCATGACATTTGTTCGTGTTGTTTGGGTTTTTGCTACCTAATTTTTGGTACGCATAATACTTCGGAATGCAACAGCCAACAGCAAGAGTTTATTCTATTAATGCCCAACTTGGTCGCCCTTTCTATTTGTTGGTACTCTAAATGTTTGATGAAATTTGGACGGCTCTCTCTATACGGCAAGGTTCCAGGATGTGGGTACAAGTTTAACAAAAATCATAAAGAGTATCCAATCCAATGTAGATTTGATCGGTACAAAGAATTATCGGGGGTAAAGAAGTTACGAGTTTGAGGAAGATTGTTTCTCCGTTTATACCTACTTCCTCTTCATCACATCTTGACCTGATTTGTTGTGTGGATGGAAGTTTTCGGAAAGAAGATAATTCTTCAGCGTGGGCATACATTCTTTATAATTCATAGACTCTATTTTGTATGTTGATTTTACGGCCAGAATGGGAGGTTCACATGAAACGTTAAAGTTAGAAGGGATCATCAATGCGATTTCTTATACAGTAAATAATACATGGTTTCTACTTAATGTTTTAGGTCAATCAAACATCTATACCGAATGCAAGATGATTGTAAAGGGGCTACAAGGAGTTCATAATCACATTAATGCCCCTTATTTTCATGTGCTAGATAGATAGACTCGAGGTTACTTAGTAAGCTTCATGGTATTTATATAAAATAATAAAATGGAGTAGTAGTCAATACATAGGATTAGTTAATAAATTAACTAATAGGGTCAGACAACTCCAAGTAAGGTTCTCCACTGAGGATTTTTTTTTAAATTTTCTTCCTTAATGTAATATATTATGAGGGTTGCTTTGAAAGAAAAAAGTGATTTTATTTTATTAGAACCGATTAAAGGCCCGGTGGGCTTCTAATTGAGGATGAAGGGGCTCTCATTAATGGGCCGGCCCATGTATGCACGTGTAAGAAATCAATCACCTTAGACGGTAGGCGTGGGAAGAGAGAGATCGTGGGATCGGAGGATGTCGGTGTTGTGGGAGAAGAGTGAGACATGGCGGTGGGTGGTGCGGATGAGCCGCGACTCCAAGCCCTTCTTCCTCACCTTCGCCACACTCTGCGGCGTCGTGCCCGGCGTCATCGGATTCTTCGTCATGCAGCTCACCAACTCCCGTAACGAACAGCTCGAGTCCCATCTCAGACAGACCGCCCGCCCCGACTCCCTGGTTAATAATAATTTCACCCCCCCCCTCTCTCACTTTTTCTTCTTTCTTCTTTTTCATTCCTATTTCATGTGTATGTGGTAGAAAGCAAGTTATAAGTTGACCTAGATTGATTGGGTCGTAGCGGATTGCAGAGTCAGTCGTTGCCCCTAGGCCTAGGTTTTTCGCGGATCGATTGATGTAGGGGTACTGTAGTTCCCACACTCTTTAGGATGGAACCTTGATTGCTTGGAAGAGATGGTACCAATTCAAAGCTGTATTACTATGTGAGTTGGATAACTGGGAAAAACGGGCACAGTTTTTTTGAGGTGGCTTTAATGAAGATTATTGATTAAATAAGTTTTTTTTAAATGCCTTTTTCATTTTTCTTTACTGTTTATCTTAAAACCAAATTTCTCTATTACAATGAAGTTACCTCGTTTTAGGTCAATCAATTGTTCTGTGATAGTTTCCTACTACCCATTTTTGCTAATGCCTAATCTTTTGGTTTAGGTCAATGTGGAGGGATTTTTTCTGCTGTCGGTAATCCCTGGTTCTATCCTAGTGGCAAAATTTTTGCTCTACCAGAGCTTACTTTGATCCATGTAGAAATTCCTAGATAAATGAATGCTTTGGCTAATGATGATTACTTTGTAAAATCATTATCCTATGTAGCAGCTTGGTCCATTAGTTATTGTACTTTTTAATGAATTTCATTAATTTTATATATCGTATCTTTTATTTTTAATTGATGATACTTTTGCCAAGAAAGGTAAAAACTGGCATTTGAATTGCTGCATATAATTGCCATTTTGGATGAACTTACTAGCGCAATAATTGAATATTTCATTATAAAAAGGATTGTGAATATCTTGAAATTATATATCCTACTATCAAATCTTATTGATAGATAGATATAACTGTTATTGCATTGCCAGCAGTTTCATATCAGCTAAGAATGGTTGCTTGAACTCTTTCTAGCAGAGGATGGGTCAAGTTAACCGGGAAAGGCTAGCAGAATTTCTTGGTGAACTGCAGCGAAAGGAGGACACTAATGACCGCTATGTGGCTGCTTTGAGAGGAGAAACATTGACGAGAAATCCCTACCAAAGGATTCAACCAGCTATCAAGCCAACTGAGGGGACTTCTAGCAAGCCACCTGAGGTCACCTCCGGCAAGCCATCTGAGTTGACCACTGCGAAGCCAGAAAAGAAGCATTAGGATAATGAAAAAGAAAATTTGTGATCACTCTACATGTTCGAAAACGTAAGTGCATTATCTGCGACGTCCACTTGTAAGAATTAGGCATAGATGTATGGTTCATATATCATTTCAGAGAGTGTTGGCTCTAGGTTGTGCAGTTCAGCTATATACTTCAAGGGCTTCTTGGATCCACTGTTCCACGTTGTTGACGACACCTGAGCTAGTATGATTTGTTGGTTTGAAATCTCTTTGGTATTGTAACAATGTCATCATACATTCTATTCCATGTACCATTCCTTTCTTTTGTGTAAAAAGGCATCACACTTTTCATAAAAAATGCAACGTTTAAAGCTACAGGCGATCGAGAAGGCCGCCATGCTGTTGAAAAAATAGATCAAAGGCCACAAACTCGGTATGTTTCTGGTGCGGTTTTGAAAACATTTTTTTTGCACTTGGCACTTACATAAACTATTGGAAAGCATTTTTAAATGAAAGTGGTAAAAAGGTCAATTCCTTATTTAGTCCTTGCTTCTAGTATATATTTTTTGGGACCTCACAATAGGGTGGTTAATTAAGACAGTTAGTTTGTGAGTATTTGGTGTTTAATTCGGCTCAATTTAATTTAATTCGAAAATTTGACATTTAAATGTTCGAGCATAAACTTGACTCGTACTTGAATTTGATGAGTCGAATTTGAACAAGGTAGTATTTGACTCGACTTGAATCGATTCAATTTGTTTATAATTCGAAATTAATTTGTAGCTCGACTCGAATTTGACTCGATAATATAATATAATAATATATATAATATCACTTGCCTACTTAAAATATATTTAAAATTGTAAATAAATTTTATTATTGACTATTAATATAAATTCTAAAAAATAATTTTACTATAATAAAAGAACAAAACCCAATTTTACTTAACATGAGTCTCTTATCTGTATAAAATCTTTGCCACAACAATTTAATTATTTATCATGGCTTAATTAACTAAAATTGTAAAGTTAATAAATTATGCATGTTATGATTTATATAAGAGATAGACCATCAAAATATAGATAAGATAACCAAAAAATTTACACTTCATTACTAAGATAAAAATACGTATATAAAAATATTATACCTATAATCGGGTTCTTACATGATCCATCATCCATCAATAAGCTCATGTTTAAAACATGTGAATCGTGTCAGAGTTTTACATTAGTAAGCCAGTCGATTCGAATTGAATTAGTTTCATTAATTACGTGTTAAGTCGAGGCCAACCGTGAATTATGAACAATTAGAATCTAGTTTACTTCGAAAAAATGATAAGAAATGAGTTATCAAAATATATGAAAGAATGTAGTGTGTTTCTTTTATGTATTTCATCTTAGAATTATTTTTAAGCCGAATAATGTATTAGGATATGTTACAAAGTAGTTTAAATGAGTTATTAGTTATAGAATATGTCATTGTGGTATTATGATGTGTATTATATTTTATGAAATTTTTTCTTATTTTTTTAAAATTTTTTAAGATTTATTACTAATTAGTTATTATTTTGACTTAAGCCGGAGATGAAACAACTTTTATTTACGATATCGTTGCCGACCCATTTCTCCTCCCCCCAGGACGCTTTTCATTCCCCCACACCCTCGACGTCACCCTCCTTCTTCGTCAACGCTGCCTCTGCCCGCCGCACCACCACCAATGTACACTTCCGATCACCGCCAAAACATCACTAACCATTCCCTCCTTCGTCTAGCCGTCACCCGGCCTCCACAACACAACAAAGCCATCTACCATCCAGGTTGCTGTCCCACCACAATCCCTTAGCCATCCAGGTTGCCGTCGTCACCGCCATCCAATCGCCATCACTTCCGATCATGCCACACTCCCGTCGCCACCGCCATCCAGTTGCCACCTCGGCATCATCAACCCTTCTATGACCTTCCTCGACCAAATCTCATCACCCCACTACCGACCACTCCTATTTTGCCCTTTTTAATTGATGATGATTTTTTTTCCGGGACAAGTGAATTGCCTCCTAGAGTGTTGTCAGTGAAAATAATCAGACGACACTAAGAGAGAAACCAGGTTGATGTCGTACACAACGGAGATGATTATTTTGCAGGAGAGTGTGTGTGTGTGTGTTTTTGTATTTTAAATAATCATCGCACTGCTAAGTAGAAGCCAGATGGAGGGAGGAGGATCACACGATGATCGTCATTCGCCAGCTACTAAGGGGAATGCTAATTTTTTTGCGAAGTAAAAAGCCAACTGTTTTTAAAATTCTCACCACACATGCCACTTGAATCGTTATAGCAATTACACACATTATAAGTTTCCTCAGAATTGCTTTAGGATGCACGAAACTGCACCAGTGTTCTAGTGCGGGAGCCTTAAACGCACAAGAGCAGGCTGCAACAGGAACATCCGATAAGACAGAAACAACTACAGGCCTAATCCGACAGTGCGACCATCCCTTCGGCGAAGACCAGCAGTATATTGCTTCTCCAACTCCAACTGCACTTGATTTTGCTTCTCCAAGTCCTTGTCGCTCGTCGCCTTCTCCGGTGGCACATCTCCTTTCACACCCTACAATTGGCCATACGTACCAAGGCAACCTCAGGCTCTAAAACAGTGTCAGTATAAGGGTTGAGAAATTGAAATAATAAAAGAACAATTCATTCAAGATATGGTACTTCAATGGGTAGAAACTACCCCTTTACAGCGTACTTATGACAACTTCCTATAAATTAGATGCCCAGCACAGACAATAATAAGGTTGGTTGTAGGGAATTACCATGAGTTTGTTAAACTTCTCCTGCCTTTCCTTGTCCCCAACAAGTGAGGTATCCCAACGATTACCTGACTGCTAAAGTCATACGGAAAGAGCAATAAGAACATATAGACAGTAAAATAATATGTATAACAATTATAACCAGCCAAAACTTCAATACATAAAAAATGAATATTCATATGGCCTGTGATCATACCTCCACAGTTGAAGTGCTCTTCTTGTTTCCCCACAGTAGCTTTTTCTTTTGGTCAGTTGAAAGGATTCCACATCCAACAATGTTCCTATTTACTAAAATTAATATATTGATGTCAACTTCTATCAGAAAGATCATATTACAAATACAATTGACAACATGCAACATGCAACATGCACTAAACCTATGACTATCCAACAGAAGATAGGCCCTCAATATTCAATTATCCAAGTTGCATTTGTAGCAACACATGCTAGTTACGACAAGTCAGCAACTAACCATGAAATAATACAAATATAATTTCCCTTCAAAACATTTCTTTGGTTACTAATGAATTATAACCCAAAGCATCTGACAAACAATTCGTACATTCTGCTTTGTAAGAAAATATTATGTTGCACCACCCTAAACATTATTTTGCATCATCCATACCGCTTAAATATAATACAGACAAACAAATGTGTAAAATTTCCATATAATACAGGCAAAAAAAATGTGCAGAATTTCCATTCAATCAGGAAAAAAGGAATGAGAAAGTAAACGATTAAAGAAGATTTTCACCAACATTGTCCCTTCAAAGCTGCCAACTTAAAAATGCTTTAAAATGAATAACTTGTCAAATATATACATGAAAGAAAAAAAGGCGCTTAAACGAATAATATCTTTTGTCATAGTTAACAAGTAAATTTTAGAATACCTAATTCAGCAGCTTTCATTGCTGCAACCTTTGCAGCATCCAGTTCATTTGCAACCTCTACTTGACTAGCAGGAGTCACTTGCAAACTCTTAGCAGTGCCGTCAGTAGGTTCCTGAGGACATGGCATTTGCTTTCCTTCCACAAATGTACTGAATTTAGAAAGCAGTGGTCCTGAAATGAACTCAATAATTAAGAACGTCCACATAAAGACAGAAACTCAATCAAATTAAGAAAAAGACAAAATGGACGCCATCAAAGAACTACCTTCAGAAAAACCAGAAACCCTCTCTGTTTTATTCCTTTTTCCTGAAGAACCATTATCCACCTTACTGTTAGTGTCCACAAACTTGTCTTTTCTCGAATCTTTTCCATAAAAAGTATTATTTTCCTCCTTTCTTGATCTATCTGACTCCCTATAAGAATATTCTTTGGACCCTTCAAATTTTTTTTCGTCAGCTTTCCTCTTGCCTTCTTTTTCTGAATCCAGCTCTCTACTATTTCCATGAGGTGATCTATCTTTTGTATGAGGTGAGTCACTCCTCCCACTAGAAGGTAAATCATGATGGTGTATCCTAGACTCTTCATGAGTGGATCCAGGATCACATTTCTCCTCCCCCATAAAATTCTTACTGGCTTTTCTGCCATCCCGCCCACCATCTCTATCCCTGTGCCTATCTCGTGTTTCTCTTTCTCTACCCTGACTCCTGTAGTTGTGCTCATCAAGTTGATCTCGAGAGTGCTTTTCTGAATCTCGCTGGTGCTTTTCTGAATCTCGCCTATCATAGTCAAGTCTTTGTTTCAAATAACCAATGCGAGATCGATCTCCTGATTCCCGGCTAGATCGTGAAGGATTGTAGTTGCTGTCAACATCTTCCGAGTGTCTGCGCCGGTGGCCGTAATCACCACCGTGTCTTCTACTTTCACCAGTCCTGTGTGAATCCCTATCATCACCATGTCTTCTGTAATCATCTGATTGTTTCAAATTTGAATCACGATCCCTTCCAGGAGCATCAGGGCTGCGGCTGCGGTTGCCAGTAGGGCTCCCTATTACACATGCAACAAAACTTTCATACGCCACAAGCCATGGGAACGGGGGAAATCCGTACAACATCATTATCACTCCCCAACATTTGTCAGCAAACTTCAAAAAAGACACCATGCAATCTCCTGTTTTGCTATAAGAATTTTGGAGTTGATAAAAGCCTTTCATCAAACATTCAATCCAATAGCATTAAGGCAATCAGTAATCACAATCAACAGCAAACAAAAAGAAAGGGGGCAACAAGATTTGCAGCACTACACCAACAGAAAAGTAATAATCAGGATGCCACCCAGAGAACTAAAGCAATAAAATTTAAATGAGTCACCAAATCACAATAAAAGACGAACAAAGATGAGGAATTAACGAACCGGCGGCCGGAGGAGAAGGAGACTCAGCAGGAGATCGGCGGCGGTACTTCCTACTGGCAGCATCGCCGGAAGGCTTGCGAAATGCAGACTTCACATCCGCATCACGCGGCGGCAGTTCCGGCGAACTCGATTTTACCATGGCCAACCCTACCGATAAAAAGCAGACAAATCTCATCAAAACACACACAAAATTCCTATCTCAACATCCCCAATTCAGCGACAAACAAAAGATTGCACCAGCACGACGGAACGTAAAAATCGTTGATGAATTTATAAAAATTCAGATAAACACAATTCCAACATCGAAATGAGAAAATACCTCAATAAAAAATTGTCACAAGCAAGAAGAAATCGATGATCGGCACAACAAATCTCTACCCCTGCTTCCCAATCTTGAAAACGGTGACAGATGTAGGGTTCCGGCGAGCTTTCAAGACATTTGCAACCATCAAGATGCCGCTTACATTTCCACTTAATGGGCCTGATTGGGACAACTAATATCTCCCCACCTTAAAGCCTTACTCCAAGCCCACGCTATGAATGAGGGCGGTGTCTGTCAAAGTTGCATTTGATTTTATTATCTCTTAAGAGAATTAATTAACTATCTCAAATTTTTAAAATTTGTGGACGCTGGACTTTGCCGGAGTGCATGAAGCCGTCCGCGGGTTCGATTGGAGCGCAGAGATTGTTGATTTTGTCAATGCCTTCTCAGGTAAATTTCCCCTTATCTCTCTTTTTATAAAAAAAATTATCAATTCGGTCTGCAACGACTATAATTTTGTCCTTGATATCATGAAAAATGCCTTTTTGGCAATGTTTTGGATGTGACTGCTAGGCTTCATGGATATAATTTTTTATGAGAAAATTACGTGCTGGATGAATGGTAAGCTTTTTAGAGCAAAAGAATGGACTAATTTTAGCGTTTACATAGTTGCAGTTACCATGGCTTTCTACTAGGTTTAATCGCTTCCATAGTATTGTATGTGTTGTTTGTTGCAACATTTTAAGCTTATAACGTGCCTACTTTATCTATATTTTGAGCTTCTGACATTTGGTTGTTGCATTAAGCTGATATTATCGGATCCCAGTTTCGCCTAAAATCTTCAATTTTTAAGGAAGGAATTCCTTTTTAATGCTAGATAAACACTCTTTAACAAGTTCAAGCACTCGCCAGTGTAATTTTATTTGAGAGGGAATTGTAAGATTTATCTTAGATGCACAATATAAAATGCAAGGTTAGGATACTTCAACCATCTTTTTGCTGCAGCCAAGAGTGGAACTTCTTTAAATTTATTCCTAGTGTATTATGCAAAACAGGGCCAATACATTATGACTAGATTTGTTTTACTGTTATTTTTCTTAAAATAAGTTTGTTTAATTTGGCAAACGCTTGTGTGTGTTTCGACCTAATAGCGTTTCATTGATTTACAGATAAGTACAAAAAAACAATATTCGAGCTTCTCCTATCTGCTTACTTCGACCGTAAGTGTTGATGATACTGCTCAGTTCTTAGGAATGACTGAAAGCGATTCTACTAATTGTATGTTATCTTTTTTGCCTTTTTCTTTCTTTTCATTTTTTAAAGGAAAACGCGGATATGTTGTATCCCACTATCAATTGTGCTTCTTTTCATATTATTTTTGTACCGCATATTAAAGCATAGTTGTTTTGGTCTTCAGATGTCTTGCAGCATGGCTGGACAGCAGATTCTTCTTCGGCAATGCTGACTGCCGAAGCGGCCAGTTGTTGTTAGGGAACAAAAACTGGATTCTGATAAGTTGCAACGATTGACTGAATACGTGTTTCAGCTGGAGCATTGATCCTTTGGGCCTTGGCGTGTGTACTATTCAGTTGACCTTATACACTTTTCATAGTTGTGGTTGAGCAGAGAGGTAAAACCAAAAACCAAAATTGCTTGGTTTCTTATGTGGATTAAAAGTATTTCGAACATGCTAGTTTTTTCTCTTATCCTCGAATCAATACTTTTTAGTATTAGAAAGACAGCGAGGTTGACACGAACCCAAGTACCATTCGATGTGAAAGTACATGTTAATCTTAATTTTAATCTGTTTATAGAAGATATATGAGTTATGAATACCAAAAGCTGGAAGGCTCAAAGTCGCAAATTTTGCAATTTAATGTTTTTCCTAAATGAACGGAGCCGTGGGCCCGTAAGGCAAGCTTAACCATATTATTCGCAGGAGCTTACGTTAGGGAGCAAGTTTGCTATGGCGGACTCGACTTTTTGTACTTCCGGTTTATTTCTATCAATCAAATTATGTTAAAAAGAACATGCCCACGTAGGGATGGATGACGAAAGTTTAAATCAAATCACCAATAAAAATAATAATAATAATAATATCAAGAAGAATTCTCGTTTACAACTAAATGTAGTTTCAGAAACCGTCGCGTAAGTGATGTATTTTTCAGAATTATTCCTCTACTAGCCCATTTGCTGTTAATCCTAATTCCAACTATTGGTCAGAGAACCACCACCATCAAAAGTCGGGGGAGGGGGAGTGCGGAAAAATAACTCCAGTTCGGACAAAAGTTTAGTTTTTCTGGCTACCGGTTGATTGTTGATAATCCACAGTACTTAGATCCAAGTAATTGAACCGACAATGTTTGAACCAGCATTTATAATGAGTTCTAGGGAAGCTTCCATCAACAAAAGTTGCTCGTCGTTACGTTTCCTAGTCTAAGAGTGATCTTCTTGTTGAAGCTTCAAAATAACAAAACCCCATATATAATAAATTCTTTTTAACACGGCAATGCTTCCAAATCATCAATATTATATGTGCCGAACTGTTAACAGCCTGGTTAAATATTGATCTCTTGATATGATCCCATTCTTGGTTATACTAACGTCATGATTTATTGCAGCTGTGAGGAAGATAACCAAGTTCATAATTGGAACTTCGCTTGTGGCTTATCATACCAGCTTATCCCAAGTGTCCGTATATTGAGCTTGCATTAACATTCTTGGAAATAAACCATTTCCAATATTTTAGCTTTTGGAAAAAGAATCATCCCCATTGCAAATTTCCTTTTATTATATTACCTTTATATATCAATGAACTTCCTCGCTGATCCAGGAAATTCAAGATAGAGAATTTATCAAGTATAAATGAAACATGTACATGAAGAAAATGTATTCAGCATCAATGATACAGCACAGATAGAATTCAGCGACCAACGAGATGTAGTATAGTATATAATGTTACCGAAAGTCTGAATAATTCAATATCTCAAAGTTAAAACAAAGCAAACCTTGTTTGACGTCTAAAGGGGCTGGCAATTGATGATATTCCCAAGCACAATATAAGAGAGGAGGGCATGGGATATACATTTGTTCATAATTCCATGCCCAATTTCGCTAACTACCCTAGCTATAGAATATTTTCACAGGTTGATCAAAACACAACTAAAAGTTCATCACAAAGAAGTAATAAACACAAAGGGGAGGGGTACCTCAAAAGGATGGAATGGATAAACCTATCACATTCTTGCAAGGAAAGAGAACTCGGCCGCTCCATTTTCCTTCTATCTCTTACTCTCTTAGCTTACGATGGGCTAGGCTTTGTCCTCCTATATATGGTCCTGATTGACAGGTATCTCTTCCTCCTCCTCCGACCAAATTCATCATCCTCCTTCTTGTCATCGTCGTCGTTGTCATCGCCCATTAAGTCTCTCCGGGGACCACTAGGGACAGACCCAACCGCGGGGGGCGTCGATGGCCTATCCCCTCCATCTCCTCCTCTTCTATCCTCCCCAATATGGATGCCGGCATCGTCCCCTCTGAGTTCCACCAATTGCCGTGCAGCCGCTGCCCCCTCCATCACCTCGGCCTCCATGACGGCGGTTCTACTCATTCGAATACCCTCTTCCACGGTCACCGGATCACTTTCTTTTGTGTGATACAAGGCCAATGACCAAAAACACAAAAGTGGTGAAGAAGGGATTGAAGAGGGAGGGAGCGTAAGATGGGTGGAAGAAAAGGCTTTCAACCCGGAGTAATGGCCTTCATTTATTGACATATATATTCCTCTCCCTCTTCGTCTTTGTTTTATTTTCAGGTTTGGTCGGTATTAGACAAACCAAACCCACAGTTTAAACCAAATTTATAAATTAAATTTAATTATTTATTATTAAAATTTTTATCTCTAATATCAAACCTAATTATTTACCTCAGGAGAAACAAATACAACCATTTATTAAACGGTTACCCATTTAACTATTCCAACTATGTACTTTGAAATTTTTTCAATCTATATAATAATAATATATGCACCAATAAGTGAAGTAAAAAATATCTTAAAAATATAAATGTCATATTTCATATTTTTGTTAATATATATTAATTTTAAAAATAAATTAGGTATTAATTTTTATAACTATAATTATAATTTAACAATCTAATATTGGGTACCGGATAATTCATCACAACCCAACCATTTATCACCCGGTATCTAATTCTCTAGAATGAAATTTTAATATTAATTATTCAAAATTTTATTATTAAAGTTTAGTTGGGTCGGGTTTCACACACCTTAGTGTAGTTGATTGATTGGGCCAGCAGAAGTGTTTATTTCCTTTCTCTTCTTATTAGAGGATTGAGCGAGCACACGCCTTCCTCCAATATTGTTATTTATGTTCATTTGACTAGGGTTTGATATGTTGATCTCTAATTTTGGAGATTTTTCTCAACAATTGGCACCGTTTGTGGGAAGTTTGGGTCTCATTCAATCGGATCTTGATTTGAATGGGAGTCATGGCGGACAGTTCCAAGACCGGAAAAATTGAGAAATTTTGTTTATTTGCTCATGTTGATTACAACATAGATACATGGTATATTGATTCTGGTGCTTCATTTCATTGTACTTCTCACAGAGAATGGTTTTGTGATTTTGTCAAGAGTGATTGCGGATATGTAACAATTGGCCCAAGAAGTTGAAGAAGATAAAAAATAATGGCCCAAGAAGTTGGAGAAGATAAAAAATAATTCGGCGGATATGTTGACTAAACCGGTGGATGAAAAAAAGTTGAGTTTTTGTTCAAATTGTGGGTTCGATCCTCTGAGCAAAAACTCTTTTTCCATCCGCCGGTTTTGTCAACATATCCGCCGGATTATTTTTTCCATCTATTTCTCCAACTTCTTGAGCCAATTGTTACATATTCACAATCACTCTTAATAAAATCACAAAACCATTCTTTGTGAGAAGTCTCTTTGTGAGAAGTGTAATGAAATGAAGCACCTGAATCAATATACCATGTATCTATGTTGTAATCAAAATGAGCAAATAAACAAGATTTTTCAATTTTCCTAGTCTTGGAACTATTCGCCATGACTCCCACTCAAATCAAGATCCAATTGATCAAGATCCGATTAAATAAGACCCAAACTTCCCACAGATAGCACCAATTGTTGAAAAAATTCCCAAAATTAGAGATAAACCACAACAAACAAAAATAATGGGAAAATAATACCTAAGAAATAAAATAAAACAAAACCACAAAAGGGTAGAGATTTAACATGGAAAACCCCCTTTCAATCGAAACCACGGGCAATAACAAGCAATTCACTACTTAAACCAAAAATTACAGTCATCAAATAGATAAAAGATTACTCACACACCCTATACATACTATTAAGATTACAGAATTTCACTCTCTCTCAATACTTCGTATAAGATAAACTCTGAATATTTTTCCCTCTTCTTTTATCATTATATCTCTCGATATCTCTCTTTTCTTGTCTTTTCTTCTGCTTATTTTGCCTTCTACTTGTCTTGCCCTCTAAGAATGAGGCAAATGAAGCTCAATTTATAGAGAAGCTTTGAAACCCTTCAATCTCCATGGAACAATTAACAGCCACCTCTGTTAATATTTCGAGATTTCTTTAATATTCCGAGTGTGACAATGGGCTACATATTATTAATATAATTACACATATTAATATGACAGTATCATGTATACCCAACCAACTCTTTATATGAATATCTTATTAACTAATGAAAGGAGGGTCACAATACGTCTTCTGATAAAAATTAGGAGATCAAACCAACAAAAATATTAGTAAAAGATAAAAAATAAATAAATTTATTACACCCTATCTCCTCTCGATCTTTAAATTTGGATCAAGCTATTTATAAGATATATGATCTTTGTAGTTGATCTCATTATTTAATAAAATATGAAAGTTTATCTTTAAGGCAAGCTGCACACAACCTCATATAATACCTAATAATTAATGAAAGGGATGAAAAGTATGAGATTTAACCAATCAAATATATAATAAAATATTTAAAAATTAATCAAAAATTAATCTCCACATTCAATTAAAACCTATTTTTAAAATTAAAATTTATCTCTAAGATGTTATATTATTATTATCATCTATTTTATTATTAAATAAGATTCTCTTTATAAAGTTAGAGTCTATCTAACATAGACAGCGCACTAATCATTTACCTAATCATAATTAATAAGATTATGTTTTATAATGCTGAAATTGATAATTGTAATGATTTGACGGTAATTATAAGAAGTTAGAGCTAGATATTTATTGTACATAGTGAAAATAATTAACTCAAATTAATAGGATTATCAATAACTCCCCAATAAAACATCATTAGCCTGATAATTATTGGGATTGTTTCTACAACCTTCGTGTCTTTGGCCTTGGGGTTCTATGGCTACAGGATGTGTGAGGCCTTTGTCCCTGCCTGAGAAACTGAGGCATAATTTTATGAAATAAATTAAAGAAAAATTGAGTGACTTCAGATGCTGGGTTTTTGAACAACCAATTAAAAGAGTATTTGTATTTGTGTTGATACACTGATTAAATTAAATAAATAGTTACAATTTTAGATAATGGTGCCACCTACGTCAAGCCCACCGACCGGAACAAATTTTCTCGACGGCAGGCCAGTAAATTTAGACTCCAGCCGAAGCTCTGGAAGGTAGAGAACAATGGCAACTCAGCGTACTTACTTTTATTTGTCTTTTGGAATTGGAATTTGGGAGAGAAATTAATCTCATCGTCTATAATAGGGGGAAATATTATTCTATATAAAATATACACAATTTTTTCTACTGCATATCTCCTCTTTATTTTATTATCGACAAAAATAGAATTAAATACGGACTTGTGATTAAAAGTGAAATATTTGACTCTACCAATTAATATATACCTTTATACTAAAAGTCAATCAAAATCAATATAAAAAATATTACATTATTATATAGTCTATCTCGTTATTTAAAGAGAGTTTATCTATCAAATTAAATTTTATTTATAATATAAATAATGCATAGTGCGACATCTTACCTAGTTATTAATAAAAGAGAAATTAAAAGTTGGGCTCCCTGAAGAAAAGTACGAGATTCGACCAATCAAATTATAATAAAAATAAAATAAATTGTTATAACTTATTGTTTCATTTAATTAGAGTTTATTTTTAATATTAAAATTTATTAGTAATATATTATATGATTATAATTTATCTATTTTTAATAAAAATTTATCTATAGAAATAGAATCTATTGCAGACATCTTGCCCACTGTCACATGGTTGATTCTAAGGTAAATTTTTTGTACTAAATCCTCTCCTATGCGGCGTATTCTCACCCTCAAGAATAGTCAGCCTGCCACAAGTTACGCGGTAAAAGAAAAACTCCCCGAAGCGACTCTTAAAGAATATTCCTTGTACTCAGTCACTATCACAATCTAGAGGTTAACAGATCACCAAAACTAATTAAAACCTCAATACCATTATTTAAGTCAAGTCCTAACACTCAATCCACAAAACAACAATAAACCCCCTTATTAATATCCAATTACCAGCAATATTGATAACCAATGATTAGCCTCTTACTAATCACTACTTTCTTCTCCTATCTGATATTCTTTGCAACCGCTGCACCTCGAGTACCACACTCCTTCTCGGTCAAAAAATCAACACCTGAACAGAAACCTCAATTGGGATTAATCTCATACCACTATTTGCACATTGTACAATCACCCGTGCTCGATCACATACAAGCACACCCAATACAGTATTCTCAGTTATTGCTACTCCTTACCGATAAATTGTCCCGACCTAGTCACTAGCCGGTCTTCACCAAACACTAATACTAGTGCTTGGCTGTGCCGACCTCTGCCTTTCCATGTCCTACTAACTAGTCCTTGTAACTAGTCATGTTGTAAACTTCGAGCATGACCCAGTACTAAAGTTCCTTATCTAATCGCAACAAATAACAAGTAAACATGCAGATCTACGGGAACCACTCCCAACCTTATATTAACACAATAATATAAGGAATACAAACACTCAAATCCTCTCAAACACTCATTTAACCTTGTGGACAACCCTACTAAGCATTGCCCCAATGCTACTCATTTACAAAGGGACTCATCCGGATCACCCCTCTAACAAGCAATCCTTATAATTACACACCCTTAGTTGAATCCCCAATGAAAACAACTAATATATAAATTTAACTCAATCACACATGAATCAAAATCAATAACAAAGGCATGTACAAGATTACCTTAATCAAGCCCCGAAGATCCCTCAAAGTTTGATGTTTCAATCCCTACACCAAGAGAATGACCGTGACAACTTCCTCCTTCTTCTTCCTTGATATACCCTCCTCTTCTCACAATGGAAATGTTGAGAATTCACCTAAGTCCCCTCAAAGACATCCTCCATCTTTTGTGATTTATCACCTCTCGGGATGAGCCTATATGTCTATTTATGAGATCTGCTTCCCACTTCATTGCAAACTCCAAATTGCCAAATAGAAAATATTACGCTCCTTATCCAACTCTTCCTAACGTCCTCTCCAACTCTAACTTGACCTGAAACATGTCTCCCATGTTGTTCCACACATTCCTAGTTGAACTCCATCATCGTGGACGAATCTCATAAGCCAAAAAACCTCAAACGTCAACATCCAACTCCCAATAGGATTAGAGTTTGATCCTGGCTCCACCAAGACTCCCCTTTGACTCCTTCTCCTAATCAACCTCAAAATCCAAGTCCAACATTCCTCCAAGTCGTTCAAGATCTCCTCCCTAAAGTCTCGACCAAGTCCAAGCCCGCCATGAACTCCCACGACCACCAACTAGCCCATACACTCAAGGCCAATCCCTCATGCAGTGCTTGGACCTCTTGCCAAACTCGATGCACCATTGCCCCCCGCCACCATGGGAGCCATTGAGATTCGTTAGATCACTTCCATGATTGCTCCCCTAGTTTCCAGGTTTGATTGTGCCAAACTTTGGAGCATCGATAGATTATGAACCAAAATCTCACTGTCATTTGGCTACTACTAAGGGGCAGATTGCTCTTAGGACCTTGTCCTCACCACAATCTAAAATATCGCTAGTTAGCGCCCAAGATTTACTATGACAATTAAATTACATAATATTTAAAGCCCAACCATGGTAACAATGGACTCTTAGACTTTTCAATAAGGTAAGGATTGCTTATATGGCTTCATAGAACTATAATTTTGATACCAACTGTAAAGACCTGCCAGATCAAAGTTCGAGCCAGGGGTTACATAAGGTCCCAAAAGAACAAGTCGGTTGAGATAAGAAAATTAAATTAGATTCTTTAAATTATAGCACTTTAGCCCTTTAATTAATGAGGACAAGCTTCTTTATCAAAGATAATTTATCATGCAATTAAGAAAAATTAGCTACATGGCATAAAACTAATTTATTTAAGAAAAATCAGAATTAGTTCGACCATACTAAGTAGATAAGTAAACATGAATCAAATTCCTATGCCAAATTATTAAAACAATATTAAGAAGGAAACTAGTTCCACTACCATGCAATAAAACTCCATAAAAAAATAAACAAGCATAATTAAGCCCAATAAGATAAGTCCATAACAGAGTTTGCCAATGGTTGCCCTCCAAGCCGACAAATTCAAACATCCAAGTGCACATCTATGAAGATAACTTCGTGTTAGTAATAAATATACTCAGCAATATAACCACAATAAACTTAAATAAATTAACACAAATAAACACAATATTGAGTCTACATGTGACTCTCATTCTAGAAGAATAGAGATCTATTATTAGTGATCACTTAATATTACCCTCCCTAATAGAGATATACCATTAGTGATCACTCAATGTTATCCGACCTACAAATCAGTAGTAAGCATGTGTCCTCCACCACACTCCAACTTCCCAATATGTATTGGGTGACATGGATCCTTAAGCATATATCCTCCACCACACTCCAACTTCTAGGTGGCATGGATCCTTGGACTTAAGGACTCGTAAGTACAACTTGGTGTCCAATGCAAGTCATATATTTCGATTAGATAAGTTAAGCTTGACACATGTCCAACCCGCAAATGCCAAAGCCCTACCTCAGTCTAACCAATCAACGATAACTAGTCAATTTTACTAGATTTACTGAAGTTATACACACCTTTTTGCGTGTGCACGATGACTCAACTACCCGCTCCTAAAACCAAGGGTAAATGCATAGATGATATGACATGAATGGTACTATTTGAAGGCATAAAATCAACATTCTATCCTTAGTTAATTCTTAAACTAATATGTTTATTCAACTTATATGCATTTTAATAGCAAAATAATTGTGCACTGATAGTTATACGACCTGTTTAATTAGCTACACTGCCAAGTACGACCCATTACTCAACTTACTTAAATATTAGTTAGTTAATCCTTAATATCAACAGGATAAATGTTTTACATGATATATATACCAGTGAGGCAATAGTCACTAACCCATAAATATTAACTGACATTTCACATGGGAAGGAAAAATACAAATTTTAATTAGCAAGGAATTAAAATATTTAACACATAAAATGCATGAAAATTATGTACGTTAGTCAGAAGTTATCATTTGAATGATAATTAATTTAATAAATATAACTTCAGTAAGCAAACTGGAAAAACTAAAACATTGCCTACACAAACCATTTAATTAGAGAGCCAATTATTTATTAGCCATAGTTACCACAAGCAATACTAGTAATTATATACCAACTAATATCCCAAAACGGTTAATATGAAAACTCAACCCAAGCACCTACACATGTACAACATCATAAACGATCTATTACCTTTCGATTATTCAACTAGATCAATGGCAAAAAGGAACCCACTAATTACGACTATGGAAAAATAGACACGAATACTTTTCACCATAGTTGAAAAAATCAGCTGATTCTACTCAGAATTGGCTCAGCGTAAAACCGAGTTAAAGAGAGGCTGAATTGGAGGAATTAAAAATCGGACTGAGAATCAACCGATTTAGGTCAATTCTCGACCCGAGTCGACGAATTGGCCGAATCCAGCAGGGGGAGCGAAGGGTTCGGCGGGGCAGCAACAGGCTGCAGGGGAACGATGACACCGGGGAGGAGGAGACACAGGGGCTGGGGGGCGTGGGGTAGGGAGGAGATCTAGCGTCGGGGGACAAATCTAGCGGTGGGGGGGGGGGTGGTGGTGGTGGGGGAGTTGGCAGATTTGGTGTCGGGCTAGGAATGGGGAGAGGGGGTGGTGTGGTGGGGTGGGAGATCTAGTGCCGGGGCGGGGGAGGCGAGGCGGGGGCCGGGGGTGGGTGGTGGGGATATCTGGCGCTAGGGCGGGACGAGGGAGATGAGGTGGGGGCCAGGGTGAGGGGGGAGATCTGGTGTCGGGGTGGGGGGAGGCGAGGGGTTGGGCTGGGGTGGCGAGAGAGTAGGCGGCAGGGGGCGACAAGGGCTGGGCGAGGGCGGCTGAGCGCCAAGAGGGCCGGGGGAGCAAGCTAATCGGGGCATAGTTCACACAATTGTCAAAAATAATAACAAGTGGCATTCTCGTAATTAAAAATTGACTCTCCTTCGACTCGAGTAAAAAATAATAACTAACTCCAAATAATTCAAAAAAATCCAAAAAATATGAAAAAATATTATAAAATATAATATACATCTTAATATAAAAATATTATCAAAATAACATATTTTATAACTAATTACTCACTGATTTTAACTAAATTAAAATTTTTGTATAGGACCGATTTAGACCAATTCAACTAAACCGACTCCGGACCAATTTGGACCGATTCGATCCTATTTAATAACTCCCTCAAAAACCGATTCAGACCCCGATTCTGATTTTTGCAACTATGCTTTTCACAAGTCCATAATTGACCGGCAATTCCAGCAGTTAAATCAACAACTCAAATCTTAATTCATTCAAAACATCAAGTAAAAGGATTTAGGAACCGGACGATTTGTTAAATCATAGCATGGTTAATTAGATACAGGCATGGCCATAAATCCTAAATAAAGTAACGAACCCATTAATAACACCACATAGATACCATGCTACTCACAATTATAAATTAAATATGGAAAACGATAAGATTAATTGTAACCAAGTCCTACTAACAAATAAAATAAATACATCTGCCCTCTACTCCAAACAATGAAAAACAACCAAAACATATCATTAACATGACATTAAATATCAACCCAAATCAGCGACTCATAAACATAAACACAAGTAAAAATCCATCACGGTTTTCGCTTAAATTATATATCATAGCTATTACCAATAAAACAATTAAGTAAAACTTACACCTTTTAATTTCTGAATAAACCATGATTAATGGGTGTAATGGTTACCATAAGGAACCGTAAATAATCCATTTGTATTTCTCAAAATACATAGTATATATGGCTAGCCTATGAGTTAAACACCACACACACAATTAGGGGTGCGGTGCTAAACGAGCGAGCGAGCCAATCTCAACTTGTATTCGAACTTGGTTTGAATAGTTTGAAACTTGTTCAAACTTGACTCAAAATCGAATGAGTTTTGAACATACATGCTCGAATTCAACTCGTATATTTTTTATGTGTTCGAATGTATATTTTTTATGTGTTCGAATTTGGCTCGAGCTCAAATACACTTAAACTGTTTAATTTTTCTGAGCTCGAACCAATTTTCTGAGCTCGAACCATGAGCTCGAACCATACCAACTCATTCGTAAGTTCAAAACCGGCTCGATTAAAAGTCAAAAATACCTCACTTAAAAAATATAAAGTCAATGTGAATTGAACTCACAACCTTGAAGTCATCAATTTGAATAATTACTATCTCACCTATCTCACTTCTTTGTTATTATATTGTGTGTGTGTATATATATATAATATAACATAACATAATATAATATAAAGACTATATTATTATATTATTTTATTGAGTTGAGTTTCAGTCGAGTTCGAGTTATAATTGAGTCGAGTCGAGTCGAACATGGCCTTACTCAAGCTTGGCTCGTAAAATTCGAATTCAAGTTGAGTTCAAGTTATAACCGAGTCGAGTCGAGTCGAACATGGCTTTGCTTAAGCTCAGCTCGTAAAATTCGAATTCGAGTCAAGTTCGAGCTCGAGTATTTAAATGTCGAGTTTTAAGTTGAGTCTAGCTGAGTCATGCCGAGTCGAACGCTAAATGTTTACGAGCTGACTTGCTCAATTAGCAACCCTACACACAATAGAAGAAAACACCCTAAGAAAAGTAATAAATTAGGTGATACATGTAGATTAACACTCAACAACGATGGACATTAACAACTGTGGCAATGAGAAAAAAAGCGTATCATCCCATGCATGCATATGATCCAACACAAGAAAGCTAAAAGAGAATGAATTTGAAAAGAGTCCAAGGAAAACAACACAAAATCGGAAGGAGAACATAGGCTTGACGATGGTCTAGTTCCTCTCTCCCTTGCTTCCTTGAGACAAGACTTAAAATATATCCCCTAATATCTCTCCCTTAACAACTAGACAAGTCTTAAGTATATCCAATTGAAAAATATAATAATAATAATAATAATAATAATAATAATAATAAGTAAAGCACGAATTTTACATTGTCCCATTGTCGGGGTAGGGATCTCTACCACAAAAGTGAGTATTATGTAACAAAAGTGCATTATTTCTCCTTCCCACATATAATATAAGAAATTTCTCCCCCATTATAACAAGTAAAATTCGCTCCCTCGTATAATTAAATGTCTCTTCAATTCGTAGTAACCATTATAAAATATAAAGTTAGAATAAATTATATCTCATGTACTCTAATTAACAAATGACATATTTAAAAATAGAGAAAATTATAAAAAATATCAAAAGCACTTGTCATTAATAATTGGACAATGAAGTATAAAATTAAACCCATATCTTTTGGGTAGCACACGATTGGTTTGCAAAAAAAATTATATAACACATGAGAAACAAATATTATTAATACATAATAAATCGTTATTAATATAACACAAATGTTTAAGTGAATGATATCAATGATAATTATGTTTTTAAGTGTAAATAGAACAATAATACTAATACTAGCAAAATAGAACAAATAACAAAATGAAAAAAAATCATCTTTAATTAATTATCAAAATTTAATATAAAACTTAATTCTTTATTGTAACGATTGGATTTGGGTGGTGGCTTGCATTAAAGGAGGAGAGGGAAGAGGGAAGAGGAAAGGAAAAGAGGGTTGGGTTAGATAATGGCGTTAATAATGTGAATGGAGGAAAACAAGGGGGAGGGGAGATGGGAGAGGGGAGAGGGGGAGAGGGGAAGAGGAGGGGACAACTTTTGGGTAACACACGATTAGTTTACAAAAAAATTATATAATACGTGAGAAACAAATATTATTAATACATAATAAATCATTATTAATATAACACAAATGTTTAAGTGAATGATATCAATGATAATTATGTTTTTAAGTGTAAATATAACAATAATACTAATACTAGCAAAACAGAACAAATAACAAAATGAAAAAAAATCATCTTTAATTAATTATCAAAATTTAATATAAAACTTAATTTTTAATTATAACGATTGGATTTGGGTGGTAGCTTGTATTAAAGGAGGAGAGGGAAGAGGAAAGGAAAAGAGGGTTGGGTTAAATAACGATGTTAATAATGTGAACGGAGGAAAACAAGGGGAGGAGGGGAGAGGGGAGGGAGATGGGAGAGGGGAGGGGAAGAGGAGGGGATGGCTTTTGGGTAACACACTATTGGTTTACAAAAAAAATTATATAACACATGAGAAACAAATATTATTAATACATAATAAATCGTTATTAATATAACACAAATGTTTAAGTGAATGATATCAATGATAATTATGTTTTTAAGTGTAAATATGACAATAATACTAATACTAGCAAAACAGAACAAATAACAAAATGAAAAAAATCATTTTTAATTAATTATCAAAATTTAATATAAAACTTAATTCTTTATTGTAACGATTGGATTTGGATGGTGGCTTGCCTTAAAGGAGGAAAGGGAAGAGAAAAGGAAAAGAGGGTTGGGTTAGATAACGACGTTAATAATGTGAACGGAGGAAAACAAGGGGAGGGGAGAGGAGGAGAGGGGAAGAAGAGAGAGGGAGATGGGGAGGGTTAGATATTAATTATTGCTCATGAAGAGAGGAGATGGAAGAAAGGTGGGTGGGGGCGGGGATAGTGAGAGAAAACAATAATCATCGTTAAAGAAGGAAGAAGGGTTAGAACAACTCACTACTAACAATAGCTGCGGCGGCAACGGCCACGATAATAACTTTATTGGTAAAGAACCCTTCATATTTATCTCATATAGAATTTATATTTAAAATAAATCTCTCCTTTCACTATGCAATATTTATATATTAAATCATTTTTAACTTAAACTCACGTACTATGTTTATTGACTGAGCTAAATCCCTAACGGTAAAATACTTTTAAATGCATTTCCAAATTTAAATATTTTATCTCCTCTCACACATAATATCATATTTCTCCATCCAAATCATAATAAACAACATTCTCTCACTCCAAGCAGGTGTCTCACAAGTAATCGCCCCTTGTTTCTATAAGGTCCGGTGTACGTGGGAAAAAAATATTTTTCTAGTTGAAAAAAAATTGTAATTCATATGGCAGCAGCAATTTAGAAATTGGCGGGTTCAGAACTTAGCTTGGCCGGCCTCAATGCCCCCAAATGAGAAGAAAGGAACAGTTGCCAAGAAAATAAGCTGAATAACAATGTTAAGATCTAAGGAAGACTGAGAGCGTGAAAAGCGGACAAAAAGGCCAGTGTCAGAGTCAGACCGAGACAAAAATAAATAAAGGGATTGGGTCTGCAGCTCTACATTAAAATTTGCTTGGAAAAACTTCATTAATATTTCATAGATTATATAGTAGTTTTTTTCTCCAGAGCATAGATAGGTTGATAGTTTTGAGCCAATTACAAAGCGAACAAACATGAGACGATCGGACCTGCTGGGTATTGAATATCGATTCGTCGAGCTTACTTGAAACTTTTTACCCCGGGCGTTGACCCGATCAGATCAGACTAAAATCCATTAAGTTGGTTTGATCTATGCATGTATGCCGCTTGAGAACTTGAGTTATGATTTTATTAATACTGAGAAAGTTAGTATGAACAATTTACTCTTGTGTCAGTAATATTTAATAGGAGTCATATAATTACAAAAAATAAATTACAATCATGTGAAAACCTCACGCTATTTAATCATTAACTATTACAATTTTTGAAATTTAAAATGTATCCACGCGACCAAAAAGTAGAGTTTAGAAGTTTATATATCACTATTCTTAAAAGAATAGTCACGACGAGGATAATTTTAATCCAAGTAACAAAAAAAATACATATGTTTAATCTAAATAAATATAGCTAAATTTACATGTTCCTACATCATAATTTAGGTCCCTCCCCTCTCGCTCTATCCTCCAAAAAACTTCTAACGAGTAGATTTCATCCTCTGCCTTCTCTTTCTCGGACAGCACTAGCCACCATCTGTTCTTCCCCTCCCACCCCCACCCCCACCCCACCCCCCTTGAGATGGTTAGGGAACAAAAGAAAACAGAAGGCTTATACCATTTCCATTTATAACATGCGATTCTCAGAGAACCATAGGAGAAAAGCAGCCCTCGCAGTGGGTGGGATTTGGATTGTTGCCGATACTAAGCATTTTCACGAAGAATATGTACCATTTCATAAATTTGCTTGGCACAAGCTGACCTACATGGTAGTTGGCGTAAATCGATGCTATAGTTCGATTAATTAATTAGGCTCCAAAAGGTTTCAAAGTGCATGCAATTTTGATCACCTTGATTCTTAGATCAATCTAACAGGATGACAGCTAGCTTCATACCTAATGGGCTTCCAGAGTGTCGTCTATTACGTGCTCTGATAAATGATTCATAGGTAGCAGGTCCAATTCATCCTTTTTATCGCATGTCTCCCTCGAAAATACATGGATTGATCGGTTTCTAGCTTTCCTTTTTCTTTAAAAAAAAAGCGTTTTAGTTACAAAAATAAGCATCCAATCACATTCATCTTTACTAGCAAATTAAAGATCACTCACTCAGTTATTACTAATTAATATGGACATACATGCACTCTACATATCCAGTCTTTCTTCGTCTACATATATATGAAGACAACAAGGACCTTTCAGACTTTTACGGCAGCATCCTCTATCTAAACTATGCCATCTCATCAACATTTCTATTCTATCTGCACTCCATGAATCAATTTTCGCTCTCCACGAAGCAAGCGCTTACAGCGTTGACAATGGCCATTGCTCTCCCACTCTTGGCAGCAACGCCTGCAGCCCAGGGGTGGACGACTAGGGAGCGAGAACTGCCGGCTCCTCGCAGCTGAAAGGCAATGAGGCTCCTAAACTTTTGACATGCACACTGGAGATTGATATGCCACTGAAAAGTACAACAAT
The DNA here is from genome assembly GCA_033002965.1 of Piper betle. Taxonomy (NCBI): domain Eukaryota; kingdom Viridiplantae; phylum Streptophyta; class Magnoliopsida; order Piperales; family Piperaceae; genus Piper; species Piper betle. Next base: position 67,608 of record JAURVB010013437.1, on the reverse strand, counting down.
TTGAAATCATGTGTGTTTGGACATGCCACTCCGTTTTTACATTCGTTTTGTGTCTGATTTTAATCGTGAAAGAATCAACCAACGTACCAAAATCCATCCCATAAACAAATAAATATTGAGCTTCTCATGTCCTTGTGCCAAGCTGTTTAGGGAATATCACTTACAAGGACATGGAACAGTAGTGACGGCAAACTTCTTGGCTTCTACAGGCTCCACTTCAGCATCACAATACAGTTAGCAATGAAATTAGCAACCCCGTCTTTGCATAGCCTGTAATTTACACAGACCATCAGCATCCAGGCAAAGATTGCGCTGAAGCAAATGGAGAAATGCTTCCTGCTGATTCACTGCAGTGTCGCAAGAATGTCTGCCTGCTAGATGAGCCCATGTAGCTTGGAGAGGTATGACTTGAGCTAGGAATATACATGGACCGTTGTCTCGAATTGGGAGGAGAAACAGCCGAAGAATAACCAAGGGAATGAGGAGAAGCTAGGAAAGATGCATGTGATCTTAAAGAAGAAGCATTTCTCAAATCAAAAGTATTTCTCAAATCAAAAGTATTTCTGCTAGCACTCAAACCAGGGGAATATGCATATGACCTAAGAGAATGATGAGCATGGACAGCACTTGAAAGAGAGTGAATACGAGAAATTGAGTGGGAATGAGAGGGAGAGCCAATTTGGATGGCAGAAGATGCAGCTAGAGAAGAATGAAAAGAAGAGAACATGGAAGAAGAGACAGGGATAGAGGCTGCCGAGGAAAGCAAAGGAGTGCATTCAGAAGCTGGTGGATTGCCAGAGATTGTCCTCGCATCACGCTTGCACACGGGGCAAAAAGTCCTCCACGATGTAAGCCAAAGATCAACACAGGCAGCATGGAACTCTGAAAATTCAACAGATAGTGTCACCATAAAATTAAAGAGAGACACTCTAGATTATGATTTTGGCATCAAATGTGATATTAAAGCGTCATGGAATTGGCAACTAATAACGCTTTTAACAAATCCCTGGAAAACTCTAAGCACAACATTGTGTTGCAAGGAGAAAGTAAACTCACTATGACGACATGGCAAAACTCGAAGTTTGTCACCAACACTATAGTCCTCCAGACAGACGGCGCATGCCATAGAAGTGCAATTATCCTCTGAAGCTGTCGTAAATACAAGGCTGGGCATAGCTCTAACCAACTGGCTGCTCATGCCATGAAACTCGCGGACATTTTGGTCCTGAGGCCATTCACGCCTGATACTATGCCTCCTCACCAAAAAACATGTGCCCAAGACAGCAGAGATAGCAAGCAAGCATATAAAAGATATAACCAGAATAGACCATGCCAAATTCACAGATGTAGGTATGATCCACAGTTCAATATCTGGATTGTTCACATACTTCTTCAAAATTTCACCTGAAGCTTGGGAGACAAAAACTGCAGGTATATTAATGCCATGGGGATTTCCTGACACTGCAACATTGGAAGTTGTTACTGGGGTACTAACAGATCAACTAAAAACAGTCATTCACACTTTCAACACGTGCACACCAACAATCAATTAACCATTCACCAAGTATCGCACTCTACCTAAAAATTCCCCATATCCTTGCAAATGATGTGAAGAGTTACATGACCAGGTCTGAGATAATCTCATGAAGAGCAAAAACATCCCAATGTTTGCCTCATTTGACATGGAAAGGAAGATGAAAATGGAAAGGCAGTGAATCAGAACCCTGATGTTTCAGGTTTTAAAGAGGTTGAACTGGACTTTACATAATCCTAAGCAGGAACAAACTACCATGTTCTCAAACCAAAGCAAACCCATTAACAGATACAAAGATATTTAGAGTGAAAATACAAACATTCAAAAGATCCTTTCTGGCATAGAATATTAATAGTATGGTGATAAAAAAGTATAGAAATTACAACATTAGAACAAAGAATTGCTAGTTCTTATTTGGACTTAACATGTACAAAAAAAAAAAACAGATACGGTAAGGTGATAAAAAAGGTATAGATATTACAACATTAGAACAAAGAATTGCTAGTTCTTATTTGGACTTAACATGTACAGAAAAAAAACAGATATGGCTGAAGAGGAAAGAGACGGGAACAAAAAACAGATAACACACATTAAATATTTATGCATTAGAATCAGGATTTGCAAGGAAACATAATCATGGAATTCTATAAAGCAAGATGAACCAATGCTAAATAAATTGCAATAATTCTCTCCAATATATACCGCAACATTCTAACGGACACGCATGCAAAAATGACACAGAAAAGGAAACACAAAAGCAGGCCAACAGGAATTACTTGTGACAAGTATGCCAGCATCTACTTTGTCATAAACAATAACTGCCTTGAAACCTGCACTCTGAGCTCTTTTTACTTTCTTGTCAAAAGTACAATTTCCACGCATGATTAGTGCAAAGGATGCATTCGTTTCTCCATCTCTTGTAATAGTGTTATTCAAAGGCGAGCATGCATCAAGAGGCTTGGCTACATGTAAGGTGCCACATATACCCGATCCTCTAATAGGTGGAGCTGAAAGTAAATTACCAAATAAAGAAAGGTAAGTACAGTTTCCTAGACACCAAAAAAAGATTGAATCCTGGTAAATATAAAACTAAACTGGAAATCAAACTATTTGACAAAGAACGTATAAAAGTTGAATTGACAATGTAAGTTTGACAACTTTGAGCATATAACACTATGGAAATACAACTGAAAAGAAAATTCCATTGTATTAGAAGCAGACTAATTGTGGCATCATACCATATAAGTTCTTCACATGCCAATGATATTATGATCACAAAATACTAACTTTCAAATGATTAGGGATTTGCGTTCTTGACCCAATAACTGCCGGTATAAATTGTAAACAATATGTATACTCAATTCACTTGCTTTCACATATCTTTTCACCTGTCCTACAAGTTCGTATTTGGATCTTCAATTCCTCCCTATTTTAGCAATCGGGGGGAAAACGAAGAGGAAACAATAGAACAAATGATTATGGACCCTTGGCTCAAAAATCATTTTGGGGGGCACCAAAAAAGAAACAGGAACAATGCTGGCACTCAACTTCAACCAGACCTAATTCATCAAAAATACAGACAAAGAAAGCTCTCTTTGCCAAGCAAGTGGCATGCCCACAAAATCCGATCTTCCACAAAAAGCAAAAACGAAAAAGTACTTCACATGATTAACTCAAACAAAACTTTTTCAACACGAACTAACTAACTTAGTTCATCATACCAAAGTTGGCCTCGATGTCATTGAAGGTGAGGGAAACATTCTTCCCAAACAAAACCACGCCGGCCAATACCTGCCTCGCCGCCATTAGATAGAACACAAAGCAGACGAAACCCATGTAACGTCCTCGCAAAGCCGCCACCATTACCACCTGCCCAGTACCCCCCTCCCTTCCTTCAAAACCACACAAAACACCTTCCTCCCAATCAAACCAAAAACCATCCAAGAAGATGAGCTACTCCAATCCTCCCAATTTGTCAACAACCACTGTTAAAAAAAAATTTTAAAAAAACAAATTGAATCTCAAACGAACAAGCCGATTTCATTTACAAATTCTTTTTCGTGTTTTAGGGGGAGGAAAGAAAAAAGAAAAAAGAAAGAAAGAAAGAAAAGAAAAACAAAGTGGATGGAAGGGTACCAGCAGTTTCAATCGAGATTGACTTGGTTTCGAGGGAGGAGAAGCAGCAACCGGGCGACCAAAACATCTGCTTCCATGATCACCCCCACCCCGGCTTTGCTTGGATCTTTGGGCCGATTGAGCGCAATTCGGAAATTGAAAGAGAAAATGATATGTTTTTGAATACGGGGATTTTTTTGGGTATCTACCCAAAATGCAAACGCAAAAAAATATGTCTCTCTTTTGTTTTTCTTCTCGTTCATTTTTACCTACGTTTTATTAAATATAATTACTATATCTGAGAAAGGCTAAAATATAGTTCCATCATAAAAATTAAAAATACTTGATTAACTGCATTCTATAAATTGATTTTCAGCTCCCCTGGAATTCAGAAATAAATCACACAAATAATTTTTTTAATTTTAATTTATGATCACTACTTGTTCTTACAGAGCTTGTTTATGCATGACATGACTCTCTTCTGTGTCTGGAAGGTAATTATGCGGTGGTTGGAACGTATTGGTTCTAAATTCAAGTGAATGCGTATGTTGAACACTAGTAGTGAAACATATTTATGTGCCCAAGAGAAAATTAGGTAAGCAGTGCCTATCTCCGATCTCCACCGCCAGTCTGCCAACTCAATCACACTGAGCATTCTACGTAAAACGAAATCACAGCTGTTTATTGTTCTATTATAGCAAAACAATTAACAGGTAATTATCATTATTCCTCGCTTTGAATCTACAGTAATATTATTGCTAGGAAGAGATCGCACGTGATTATGATTAGCCGATTAGCCAGCATAGAATATCCACATTTGGTGGCTAATATATATATTCTCATTGGGTTAGTAATTTCTTCTACCCAATCCGAGAAAAAGTTACATTGTAATTAAGCTCTCGTATATAGAAGAATTTATATGGGCAACTTTCGTCATCCTTTTGTGGCTCAAATTCGAACTCGACTTTTATTTTTTTCCAAGAGGGAGACTCACTCGGCATCCCCTGTGCGTCCAAAGCGGGCGGACTCAAATTCTGCTCCATCAAAGAATAGGTTCGATCTTTTCTAGCTTTCGCCTTAGGTCTCTTTCTCCTTTATCTCCAACAAAAGCCAATGAAAGCCATCCTTGTTCTAGAAAAAGATCATCGTTATAAGGACAAGAAAGGGGTGTAAAAATATACATGCAAACAATGGGCCTCCCCCATTGTGGCCTGAGGAATAATAAACTTGTTAATGCACCCTTCCCTTTGTAGTTTGTGGTTTGTGGTTTGTAAACAGAGTGTGCATGTTTCTCGCTCGGGGAAAAAATAATTAGACCTAGCAAACTTCAACGCATGACCTTGGTCGTCTCAATTTTCTCCACCACACTACGTACTCTCAATCTAATGACCAAAGCCATCCATATTGTTAGGTTTATCTTACATTAGTTGTAGATGATATTGGTGATTTATATATACGCTAATGAAAAAATTTTATTCTTTGAATTAATTTTTAGATTAAGAGAAATTCGTGACACCTATTACAGGTACTTTTGGGGTCCAAAGAGAATTTGTTAGGTGGGAGATTTAAATGGAGTTATTAGATTTATCTTATATCCATCGTGGATGTATAGGCTAATGTTGGGTTTATTATTGGTAACTTGTATATAAGTTAATAGGAAAGTCTTATTATTTGAGTTAACTTTTAAATTAAAAGAAATCTATAATACCTATTATAAATCCCTTTTAATTTGGACCCAAGCTTCACTACATCTATTATAAATCTTTTTGGGGACTTTAAAAGGCCGAAGGAACTTAGAATTCTCCGTTCCCATCACTTTCGATAGCGTTGATCACCTACGAGGTATCAGCTTTAATACAAACTAAGTGCACGTTTAAACACGCATGTACCATGCCCATACACGTTTAAAGTTTAAACCGGTGAAAAGGATTGCAAGCCATTCAGCGCCGCCAGAAGATTACATGGGGATGTGTAACCCCACGTAGGAGACGAGGTCCATGCTCTGACCATGGTTGAAATTTTGAGACGTGAGCTGCAATCTCAAGCAACCAGGGATGGCCAGATGGGTATGAAGGTATTTAGATTTGGTTTAAATCTCTAACTTATCGTAAGCAATAGCTAGGGAAAATATGATGCTGTGTATCGACCATGAGAATGGTTGGACATTCATGGCCGGGATGCTCACCTAACTTTTCTACTAAATTATGAAAGTTTGATTGTCTTCCTCTTCCTCAAAAGCGAAGATACAATAGGGTTAAGGTGTGATTGCACCAGTTTCAATGCCACAAGTTGTGGTTTTACCTCAATCAAACTGCATGGTTGGAGATGTGCACAATTAGAATGTATTAAATCAAATTCAATAATATCATGCGCACCATTTCATGCAGGATTGAATCATTTGGAAGGCCGTCATATATATAGATATATATAGTCACATAAGCTTGTTCTGCTAACAAATTAAGATGTGCACGCAGACAACCCACATGAAGAATAAAATAGAGTTACTGACTTGTATGCAATTAGCATACTATTTACGATCAATTCCTCATAAGAAACAAAGAAACGTATAAAAGTACAAGACAGTTCATGGCTGCCATTCCAAAAGCTCGAGTCTTTAGAATTTTCAGCACCAAATTAAAAACCGATAACCTGACTTGGTAGTTCTTCTTCTAGTAGTACTCGTGCACGATTAAGCAATGATGCACTTTGAATTTATAGGTTTTCGAGGCCTCTTGGGTTTCCAATTTCCCTTGTTAACATTAGTTTTGTGGTCTACCTAGGAAAAGATCTGTCAGTTAAAGCCTGTTTTTATCAATTAAAATTAGAACCAGGGCCTGAGTCTTTTAAAGTCCGAGTCACTGGCTTTGCACGTTGGTCAGCTACAATAATGTCCGATTCGACATTCCATTGAGTTGTTAGAACAAACATTCATGTATGGTTGGGAAAATATCGAAAATAGCGCGTGGAAAAAGAAAATATCGAACACAACCAATTCTCAAATACAATTTAAGCACGGTTTCTGGGTTTCCTTGTCAATTTAGTTTATAGAGAATTGGAAGAAGAGACAAAAGTACACGAAATCTTTAAAAGTCGTACAAGGCAGGCAAGTCTTGGATGTGGAATGAACACCTTAAACGTATCGCTGACATGATCAATCATATTTTACACTAGGATACATGTATTTCATATGATGTGTTCAAAAAAATCAAATGCAAAAACAAAAATAAAAATTTTCGTTTGACGAGGACTAAAAGAAAGAAAAGGAGATATATATGAAAAAGACAAGGATGACAAAAAAAATACAGAGGAGTAGATAAATCCCCTGCAGTCAACTCGACGACGGCGGAAAACGACACGAATCTGAATGTGGAGAAGGAGTCGAACCGGAACCACTAGCCGACGGCCCAGCTTCCGGCGGTCGGAAGTAGTCCATTCCATGTTCTGAGAAGCGAGAAGGACAAGAAGACGAAAAAGATGGTGAAGGGAAGGCAGGGGAGGTGAATAGGCCAGAGATGGCCGAGAAGAGAAGGAAATGGTCGAAGAAGACAGCGGGAAACCAGTGGAAGATGTCAAAGAAGAAGAAGGAGAAGACTGGGAGGAGGTAGTATAGAGCATCTGGTGCAATAGACTCGTGGGCTGCCTCTGGAACTCGAATTCGCTCTGCAAAATCTGAGAATACTGTGCGTAGTCCCTCGCAATCTCTGAAGCTTGAAATTGTTGGTAGTGGGCCGGTTCATACGCCGGAGGGAGGGCCGGCGTCGGAGTCGACGGTGCCCTAAAACGGTTCGGCGGAGGAGAAACCAGTAGCGGCGGCCGGGCGACGACGTTCTCAGGGAAGTTGAGCTTGGCCCTGTTTCCTCTGAATCCGAGCGCAGCCTTGTCGTAGGCCATGGCTGCCGCCTCCGCCGTGTCGAAGGTGCCGAGCCACACCCTGGCAGCCTTGTGGGGGTCCCGAATCTCCGCCGCCCACTTGCCCCACGGCCTCTGCCTGACCCCTCTGTACTTTCTTCTCCTGATCTCCCCTCCTCCTCCACCTCCAATATGAGCTGCCGCCGCAATGGTTATAGATGGTGGTGAATCAGTTGCCGGTATAGTAGAAACGCTGGGGCCTTGATCTTGATCAGATGCTGATGATCAACAAGCAATATCGGATTACTAAGTAAATGATTAGATAAATGTAAATGCATGCACTTTGGAATTATCAGTTAATGACAATCAATCCAAATTATAACAAATAAATCAACTAATTGGCATAATTGTTTATTTGTGCAGAATGCATGAAACCACGTAGAAACTTCACAATTCATGCTTTCTCGCCACTTGATATTTTAATGGTCTTCATTCCTTTGCAACATCTTTATTGCATTTATATATTTCAATGGTCCTCACCACTTTGAAACAATATTGGAGACTGTTCTTTAATAGCATTTATATATTTGCTTTCTTGTACTTATCAATACATATGGTCATATATGTTGTGATGTTATCCAAAATATCACCGCGTAAACCCGGCAGGTTCAAATTAGAGTCCTAGAAAAGATGAATACAAATCAATTCGGCCAGCTGCAAGAGCTTCCTTGTAATCGACGAAACTGCAACGTTGAAATGGCTTTCTTCAAATGATGAACTAATTAAGTCTTCCAAAAAAATGATGAACTAAGTGCTTTGCATCATCTAATATAAAAATATCATGCAACTTTTTTTAAAAAAAGATAAAATCTTGCAACTTTTGGTAACAAGTGAAGACAAAAAGAAAATAATTAAAACCCTGAACCGATCCACGTTAAATTCATCCTATTTGTTTGCATGAAGAGTGCTGTCCGAGTGTCATCGTTAATATAGCATGAAAGATGAGGAATTGCAGATGACGTCTATTATCATCCTCTTGCTTCTTAGTTCTGCTTCGTGGACGTAATCGGCGATGCTAACATGCATATCATACTAACTTAATAACTTCGTATAATGCAAAAAGAAAAAGAATAAAACTCAATGATCATGAGCAGAAAAGCGAAGGAGATAAACTTGGCATATATAGACCAATGAACACAACAATGATTCAGTAATATATAATAAATCGTACCTGCATGTGTAGACGACGAGTCGCCGACAGCTCTGGAATACGTCATGAGCAACTCGGTCAGCTGCTCGCCCTCCTTCTCCCGTCCACGCTTCTGCCCTCCCCAAGAAGGAGAAGCTGCAGAGGCCTCCGAAGGCGACGAACAAAGAGGCAGTCCCGGCGGCGGCGGCATCGGATCTCCGGAAACCACATGGGTTAACGCCGTCACCATGGCCTCCAGCTCTCTTTGCTCACGCATATATCCGGCCGTCGATAGCGCGGACGTCGTTGACTTGCAGGCAGAGGCTCCATCATCGTCATCGTCGCCGCCTTCTGGCTCCTCCACTCCCGCCAGCAGCGTCGGGAATTCGCCGGAGCCTGGCCGTGGGTGCGCCACCTTGAAGCACATATGAGAGTATCCCCTTGGGTTAAGGCCAACCGCCGGGGAAGATGATCAAAAAGAAATAAAACTTCGGACCAGGTCCAGATACAAGCGGTTTGGCGCCGCACTCTTGCATGGAATTCAAACCCATAACACCCTATAAATAAATGATAATTATATCTTTGGCTTTTTGGACCAGAGTCAAACATCAGACATTTCACTTTTTTCTTTCAAATTATAAGTGAGCTCGATTGTGTGAAACCGGTTTTCGCCACCCTAATGCTCGCTTAAACGAAAGATGCTGCTCCTGTGCTTAATTCGGTTCCATAACTTAAGGGTTTGATTTATTTTGGCCCACCAAATTTCTACTGTTTATTTATTTATTTATACGCTTTAAAGCTTGAATATTTGATCTGTATGTAAGCACTTTTGGAAAGAGCGTTGCTGGGAGGAACGTATCTACGTGTAATTTGCATGTGGGGTTAGAGGGAGGGGAAGAATTCGAGATGGAATTGAGTTCTTCGGCCGACATGGAGCTTCTATGGGCCATCAAGAGTCCGTGCGGTCATAAGGTCCATGTTAAGATGGTTTTGCTTAGAATGGGCCCAATAAACCAACAAATACAAGGCAGTATGTGATGTGCGTGTTATATTAGAGTGTACGTGAGGTTGGTGGGTTTGGAGGACGTGGCCTCTTCCTCCCTACATTGCATAAATAAATGTGATTAATAATAATAATAAGGTAGGCTGGGTCCGGTGGTAGGGGACATGGGCCATGTAGACTGGGCCCCATGAGATGCCAGTAAGTAGTTGGAGTTTGGCGGACCCGTTTGTGGTTACCAACTGTGCTCGTGTATATACATAGATTTGATTACGAGGAAACCTTTGGTCGGTCAAATGACCTGCTATGACAGTGATTATTAACCGAAGGCATGAGTGGCCAAGTCACTGGCCTTGTCATATATGGTCAGCTTGTCGGTCAAGGCGTTACCCGGTACGCACCCTTACGTGCCCGCCATCGAGCTTTTGTAAATATTTACCCTAATTATTTCAAATGATTTTAAAAACTAATTTAAATGAATTACACCCACCTTAATTCATATAAGAGATTTGATAATTTTTAAGTATCTTAATTATTTATTTATATACATTAAAATTTGTAGATTTAAGATATCAGAGCCCACTAAATATACTCTAAATAAGAGGTACAGATCATATAAACTATATAAGTCGTATATATGACTTGTAATTTATTTATTTTTATCATAAATCAAGCTTGATTTAACTTAATTAAGTTTTTTTAATACAAACATCTACATTTTAAGTTGAGCCTTTGATTCGCTATTAACTGATTAAAAACATTATTTTAGTTATAACTAAATCGCGTCATGCGTGGATAACTTGAGCTCTTTATAAGCAAAGTAATTAATGTTAAGCTGAATTTAAAATGATTTTCTAAGTTGATGAGCCAAAATATAATATCCAACCAAACTTACAAATTTTTTTGCCAGCAAATTTTTACTATTTTTTCTAAGCAATGTAATGGTCGTCTTTGGAGAAAAAAAGCTAATAACATGTGAATTTTTATAACTATTAAGTAGTTAATTATAATGTTCAGAGCAATACTTTCGCCGATAATTAACTCCAATCCTGATATACCTCAGTCCATATAAAATAAGAGAATAATTAGTGTTAGTATTAGCTGATATTTAATAGTGTAAATATATCGAGATGATTCATGAGTGTTTAATGTTTGGCTTGATATGACTTAAACTTGTGCTCATAATAAATATTTGGTTTGAAATAAACAGCTTATTGACCTATGAAAGTATGAAGTAAGGAGTGTTTGGGGGACTCGACTTGAAATTTGAGCTCAATGAGTTGGAATTTAATAAAATACACAGCTCAATTCAACTCATAGAATATCTTTAATGCCAAGTTCACATAAGTTAATAACTTGTATACTATCTTATATTTAAGTACGGCCAATGTTACTTAATTACTAACTATTTAGCTAGTTTGATAATACCACTTATGCTTTCCTCAAGTTATTTTTTTCCCAAAGCAAAATATAATAAATATAACTTATTAAACTTAATGATATGAAATTATTAATGTATAATGGTCTTGGTAACCATATTCACTAGTTAATAATTAGTTACTTTTAAAAAATTGATATATATATAATAGTCGCAAACTACTTATTAATAGATACTTAGTACTATTTACCCCAAAATATTAATGTCTTACCACTTAAAGGGGTATAATCAAGTCAGGTAATTTTGCAAGTAAAATGTATTTTTGGTTTAGTTTGAAAAAGTATACATGTACATAAAATCTATTTCTTTTAAAATTTTATCAATTTTATGTGTGAATTAAAAGAATTTAACATAAAAAAGAACTTTGAATTCAATGGAACTATCAAATTATTTGGCTCGGCTTGGATCACTTTGGCTCAAAACTTAATCAAACACTAACTAAACTTGAGAAAGTGAATGTTGGTTTGAAATCAGCTCAAAATATGTAACTTGGTAATGAACTATTCTAGAGCAAACTAGTTTAGAAACAAACTGAATGTGAACAAAGTGGTTCTTGACTCAATTGGGCTCTTTTACACCCCTAATACTCTTATGTAACGTAAATTTAATATCAACCGTTTGATTATAAAGACAAGTTGAATCGTAAAAGTAATTTTATTTATATCAAAAAAATCACCTATATGAATTAAATGGGCAACCAAATTTAAAAGTTGCCGATGTTAAGCATTTTCATAAAATAGTTGAATCCAATTACGATCCAAATTGTTTCCACGGACATCAACGTGGAGAATGCCACGCTAAAAAACAATTTATCTGGAGAAGTAATTTTAGAAAGTTTAGAAAAGAGTAAAGCATGCAACTGGCAGTGGGATCCGACAACACAGACGACAAGAACGCAAGTTTATTTATTCAACTTGACAGACGGAAACCTGATCTCTAATAATTATCAAAGCTGCACTTGGACGGTTGAACCGCATTTTACTTCAGGAATCTATTAGCCATGTATCTTTCAATTATGCTTTCTAAAAGCATATAATTGGTACATCAGAAATTCTCGCCAATGAACCAATTGGTAGACGTTGTGCATCTCAAAATCAACTTTGTAAAAGTAATGGTGCATGCATGCGGCAAAGATTTCACAGATAGAATACAGATGTTATTAATTCAACATGCAAGGACACTTTTAATTTAACTAATCAAGTTTAGGCCCAGTGAAGTAAGAAGCTTCTTCTTAATCATTATCTCCTTCCCTAAGTGTTTTTTAAGCATATTATATATACATTCATGCATATCGAAAATTTGTGTCCAATGGATCGGAGAGCATGCTTGCTTAGTTAAAAAGTAAAGTTAAAACTCGGCAGAAAGCTGTTGTGCGATTCCACCAAAAATGTACCTTCTAGAGTTCTCAGAATGATCACAAATTCGTAGTAAATAATTCACGCTTCTAGGTTTAGAATCTTTGATACATAAATATAAATAAATCATGGATGAGGACGTTCAAGCCGATTGCTTGCGTGCGTCTAATATTTATGTCCACTTTATTTTTATGGGTTTTATGGTTGGCAAAACAAATTAAAATTTTATGTCCACATTAATTTTAAGGATTTTGTATCCACTGTGAATTTGATCACAATTTTTTTAATTACAAGAAAATATAAAAATGATAACAACCACATGGGTTATTATAATATCCCAAATCTAGAATATTACCGGTAACCCAAATACGTTGGTTAACTCAAACATAGCCCAAAAAATATACTCTCGACGTCATAAAATAGAAATAAATTTTGTCACGTATGTATGAAATGCTCAGAACGTAACATAATTCTACGTTTATGATATGATTCATGCAATCACATTCAAAACAAATCAAGAATAAGAAAATTGATAAATTTTAAAACAAAACAAACAGAATATCCCCAATAAGCACCTTATTAAACAATAGAGAATAAACACATAACAAACAATGCATACAACATTCAACTATACAATTCGTTATGAGTTGAGCCTGAATTCAACAGGTAATTCACATTTAATTTACATGACTGAATTGAGTTTTGACCTATCTATTCATCTTCCGTCAAACTAAACCTTTTAGACTATGTTTTAACCCATTTAGTATTCACATACAACATTAAAATATTTTGACCATACTCGGTATATCATAACGTTACCGGTTGTGGTAAACATCACACCACATAATCATATTTTTTTCATTTCATTTCAACAATCTCATCATGACATGGTCATAAATATAACATTTAAAAACATTCTATAGTCAGACCGATGTGCATGCACAAGGCATCATTGCTCCTTCATCCATATTAGTATATCACTTTCTTGTTCCTAACCTACATATATACATCAAAACATATCAAGCTCAATAGCATCTTGAACTAACTAATCCGTTGATGCCTCTCTCAATATTTTCTCATATTTCTTTTCTATCCTTTGAGACTACTAGTTTAACCTAAGATCTCTCCTATTTTCCATAGATCTTCTGGTCTTTAGCACAAATGCCGAATACTTTCAGGCAATCACCTTCAATACCCTTTAAACCACACATCTAAACATGTGTTCCATAACAGTATTCATGAACCTCCATGTTTCTCTGAGTGTGAAGAAACTCAAAATATAGAATAATCAAAATCCCTCAGAAATGGAATAACCATCTCACTAATCCAGAATCCGTTGTGATTGACACGTACACCTTCTCATGATATATGCAAGTCAGTTATATTTTTCTCATTTTATTAAAAACTCAATAAATTTATATATAGGCTTGTGAAGGGATTTAATATTATAGGCTTAAAGACAACTTGCAATGGATTTTATTTTCAAAATCATAATTAAGAGATTTCATCCTTTAAAGTTATTAATTCATAAAACTATTCAATCAAATGACCCAAGTTAATTAAGATTCGATAAAACACCACATCCTATAAATAATAAATCAAATCGTAAGTAAAAAACAAAAGATAAATCCTAAATGGACCTGATAAAAGCTACAAACGAGATCACCCACCTAGGCAAAGAGCTCTACTATGTACCTACACAAACAAAGTTATAAACTAACACTTATATTAACTATATGATGTATGTATAAAATGGATGAATAGATATCATCATATCATCTCAATACTAGCATCAATATCAAACAATCAACAATAATTTATATAAACAAATTATCAATTTAAAACCTTCCTATTATTACTTTTAACTAAGTAACTCGTCATAATTTCTAAACTTCTCATCATCTCATATCAATCCTCGTTTTGACTTAACTTTCTAATCACTTAGATAATTAACTTATACAATTATAAAATTAATACCTACTCCACAATTTCAAACATCATCCATAACACATTTGATTTCATAATCAAATAATTTAAATTATCATTAATCATTACTAATTTGTAATTACATAAATCAAATTATTTGATTATGAGGTCGGCTTTCAGGTCCTTATTCTTCTTCCTCAATTACAAACATAGTTGAGGGTAGTCAGTCGTCAAGAAGGCTTGAGGAAGAAGAACAAGGAAAAACACGGGAGAAAGAGGTCGGCTTTCAATTAAGTTGTTATTTTTCCCCCTAATGTATCACTTAGCTAGAATGAAACAAATTAAGTGTAAAGTGGGTTCTAAAAGCTCCTAAAAAGCTATCTAAGGGCTGTTAAGACGAATTAAACACACTATGAATGCGAATCAAAAATAAAAATAGAAAAAATAAGCTTGAAATTTGTTAAATGACATGCTCTAAAATCACCAACCCAACTAAAAATTCTAACCATCGCGTCCTAATAAAATTAACAACCAAAATTTAATTTCTACAATTGACTAAACAAGATAAAAAATAAGTATAATCTCAGTTCAACACATGTGTTATAAATTGATTTGATTAAAAATAACGGACGGACTAACCGGTTTCGATTATAAAACCATGACTCGGGTCATGAGTTTTAAGGTCACTCACCTTGTTCCATGCATAAAAGCGCAAAGAAGTGAGCTTCCCAAAATTCGGTTGGGCCATATGTATATTCAAGCTTTGACTTTGTTCAATGAAACAGCCACGGTCAGCAGCCATGCCAACCAAGGTCCTTTGTTTAATCTCCCACACAGCTCTGACGAATATCATTTATCATTAAGTGAAGAGTATAGACGATAGACTTGTCTCTCAGTTGTAGCAAACTTACTTGTATATAGCTCTTTGTTCTTCCGGAATCTCATTGATTTTGAGAATAGAACCATTTGCATAAATTATCTTGTTCTTGAGAGCAGGGTCAAATCATGAAGAAGAAGCTTATTCACAACCACAAATTCCCCACTGGAAAAGAAACAACATTAAAACCAGAAGTTCCAGTGATGGGATAAACATTAATCGACCTAAAAAGCAAACCTTAAAACCATGCGACTGTCGATGTTTGAAGTGTATGGCTCAAAACACTCATTGTTTCCCAAGATTTGACTTGTAGAAGCAGTAGGCATTGGAGCCACAAGAAGAGAATTCTTTATGCCGTTTATAGAGATGGTATACCCAAGGGACACCCAATACCAGCGATCAGGAATCACACCCCACGTCTGGTTGGAGGATTACCTGAAAATCATATCATAAAATTGAAAAAATGCTTGATTCAGCCACCAAAAGAAATAGTCCCAAATATAACTGACTAAGAACAACTGGAGCATAGTAGTAATGAAAGACCTTACTATACCCCCCACCTTGCTAACCGGACTCCCCTGGTACGTTTCATAAGGACCGTCATTGGCGGCAATGTGGCAAGAAGCTTTGAGTGCATGGTAGTATATGGTCTCAAATATTTCCTTATTCAGTTGTGTTGCCTGAAGACGATTGTAATTAGACATTAAAAAAATTAAAAAATTTAAAAAAAATTGTAGGGTAACAACAATTCACTTCATAAGAATCAAATGGCATTCCTAATAAGATAAAAGTATCTGCCAGCCCCTGTACTCCAATCCCAATTGGCCGATGCTTCATATTTGAATTTTTTGCAGTTTCAACCAGGTAGTAATTAACATCAATGATTTTGTTAAGATTTGCTGTGACAACTGCAGTAGTCTACCAAAATACCATAAATGAGCATTTTGCTGAAAACCAGCATGATATAGAAGAACCAACAAAAAATCAAATTTGTTTGCAAACCTCAGCTAGTTTTTCAAAATCAAAATATCTATTTTTGGCACCTCTACTGCCAACTAGTTTTTAAGGGTGGGAGGGTGGGACTCGAGAAGAATACCCCCGAAAAAGGTGCAAACATAATGAAAATGGAGCCATTCTAAGTTAAGACCAAAGTTCAACATTGAGATAAATGCTACGTCTAAAATTATTCCACCCAGCAAAAACATCATATATAGATAAGGACATGCCTTTTTCCTAACAAATCTTGGCAAAGCAATTGAGGCCAAATTGCATACTGCAGTTTCAGTAGGACTAGTAAATTCAATAATCTCTGTACACAGATTTGAAGACTTGATTGTGCCTAAATTTAGCTGATTGCTTTTCCTATTGCATGAGTCCTGAAAAAAAAAACAAAAAAAAAGCAATTAAGAGCTTAAATGTGATATCTACCTATATGCCATGTCCAAAAAACATATCAACTGAGGCAAACCTTAAAGAGCATGTAAGGTGTTCCTGTTTCAATTTGAGCCTTCAAAATTTCAAATCATAGGTTTAAAGCGCTGGAACTACCTTTTTGGCCTTACCCTGGATTTCAAACATTCACCCTATAATCAATGACAACTTAAATTGTTATAGTACAAAAAGCTTGCGGACAAAACTTCCTACCTTCCTTTCGTGGCGCGTATAGAGCTCCTCAAATTCTTCACCCCAACAATCAGCTAATCCAGGAGCCTCGTTGGGGCAGAACAAAGACCATTCTCCGTAACCTTGAACCCTTTTAAGAAAGAGATCAGACACCCATAAAGCATAGAAAAGATCCCTTTCTCTATAGTCCTGTTTTTTTTAAAATACCGAAATGATTAATTGAATAAATGCAATCCAAAATCCAGAAACTCCTTGCTCCAAATTATGAGGCAATTTAATTGCCTTAATCAAATAGACACTAGTATTTAACAAAATGAAGTATGTTTTAACTTCACTAGCTGATTTGAAATTTCAGACAAACATCATAAGTAAAACAAGGGTACTCAAGTAAAAAAAAAAGCAGAAACACTATTATCAGAGTTCTAACGAACTGCCTGTCAATAGAATATACCTTTCCATGGTGTTTCCTGAGATCCGAAAATTCAAAAATATCAGAATGCCATGGTTCCAAGTACACAGCAAAAGCACCTAAAAAAGCCCACTATCAATATCATGTAGACAGTAAGTGATAAACATTTATTTGCTAAATTATAATAATTTAAATTGCATAGTAATTAACCTTCCTCTTGCCTCCTCCTTGGTCAACATAACGAGCAGTATCACTGAAAACCCGAAGCATTGAGACAATTCCATTTGATGTTCCATTTGTGCCACCAATGTAACTACCAGTTGCACTTATATTGTGGACAGAAACACCAATCCTCCAGCCAATTTGCTAAGGACAGCACATTCTTTTAAAGTATCATAGATTCCTTCAATACTATCTTCTTTCAGGCATATGAGGAAGCAACTACTTAACTGTAGGACAAATAAGGACAAAAGCAGTGAAGATTTAAAGCAAATAAAAATAAGCCTTGTGGATTGATAAATCAATAAACAAAACCTGAGGCCTTGGAGTGCCTGCACTGAACAAAGTGGGAGGTGCATGAGTGAACCAACGCTGTGACATCTGATGGTATGTTTGAATAACAGAGTCAGTGTCATCCTTATGAATGCCAACAGCAACTCTCATCAACATATGCTGAGGCCTTTCCACAACTTTCCCCGAGACTTTCAAGAGATATGATCGCTCAAGGGTTTTGAAAACAAAGTAATCATAGTCAAAATCCCTATTGTAAATAATTTCACTGTCCGTCGTACAGCATTCTATAAAATGAGATGATGAAAAATTGAATTAGAATCATGAAAACAAAAGCATTATCTGATATCAATGAGCATTTGCCCACAAAAAATGATACTCAATTACAGATGCATAACACGAAAAGTTTGCGAGAACTAAACATCATTCAAGAGATCATAATGATAAAGATAGAAGAATCATCACCTTCATGATTATATCATAAACATCATCAGCAACTAAAGGGGCCTTTTTCCCTGACCCCTCATTGTAATGAAAATACATCTCTTTGATCCTGCAACATAGGGAGGAAAGGTTAGACAATTGGTTACCATATTAGGATGCTATAAATTCAAGATAATGCATTTTCAACCTTATCATTTAAAAGAATAACACTAACAAAAGAAAGGAAATGTAACAAAAGCAGAGTTGTTTGGGAAAAAGCAAACCGCTTACGTCTCTGAGAATGATTTCTTGGTGTTCTTATCAAGGTTTGGAACAGCAATCCTGGCCGCAAGCTGAAATTCACATAGCAAGAGTTTACTCCCAAATAGGATACGCTTCAATTTTCAAGATAATCAGACGATTGCATAACAAACTGTCAATTTCCGACCAAAAACGGCTTACGTCGATAACATTAAAATAACAAAATAAAATTCTCAAAACCAATGATTAATACTGTAGAAAAATTGAGAACCGAGATTCTTACACAAGCATAGTCAGGATGGTTGGTAGTCATGAAGGCAGCAGTCTCGGCGGCAAGCGCATCAAGCTGGCTTGTGGTGATGCCCTTGTAAACGCCGGCGCAGACCTTCTGCGATATAAGGATGACTGGATCACAATGGTCGATACTGAGGCCATAGCAAAGCTTCTTCAAACGGGCGGTGATCTTGTCGAAGTGCACCGTCTCCTGCCGACCGTCTCTCTTCACCACATACATCGTTGCCCCCACTCTCACAAACCTTTCTTCAAACACCTAACTATACTCTTCTCTTTGAGAAAGGGCATAGGATAAAGAGGAAGAAATCAGAAAGGTAAATAAGCGTGCCGGGGAAGGCGACGAAGTAAGTGTGATAGAAAATTTTAAATTCGTATCTCGATTTCGAAAAGTTGCTTTGTTGTCCGGCAACTGTGGGTTCCCGCCAAGCAGAGGGAGAGGTGGGAGGGCCACCGCCGGCAGCGGCCGCGTGTAATACGATGGGCGGTGTTGATGGGAGCGACCGCCGGAGATCGACGGCCGGGCGAAAAATTGGCGGGCGTTTGCGAATTGCGCGGCGGGTTTGCGCTTTTTGATTTTTTATTTATTTATTTACTTATTTGTAGTTGGACATTATTAACTGATGCTATACCTTTAAAAGAACGCTTTTGCTTGGGTGGCTTCCACGACAAGGTACATGCCCCCCCCCCCCCACCCCTTCTTATACTCTAACCTATTTGTTTGCACCTTGTTAATAAAAGAAAATTTAAAATTGCGCTGTAATAAAAAGTACAATTAGAATAATTAAAAATTGTAAACATGAAAAAAATAAATCAAATTATTATAGTTTATGTTTTCATTTAATTAAAATATATTTATAAAATTAGAGTACAAATAATTATAATATATCTCATCATTTAATAAATGTCTATTTATAAAACTTGGTCTATCTTTAACACAAAAGCACGTGGTGTGACATTTTGCCTAATTAAGTTAAAATTTTGATAAATATTACCACTAGTGTGGACTTTTCACTGTTATGTGCCCGTAAAATAGTTTAGAACATTAGATGAGATCAAACGGTTGAAATGGAAGAGCAATTTTGATATTGTCATACTGTTGATTTTAGAGATGATCGAATGGCCGTTGAAGTGCATATGCACTATTTAAGGCTTTTGAGTTTATTCAATTATTTATTGAGTAGCATGACAGAACACGATCCATGCGACCATCCTAACTCACAAAAAGACGGAAGAAAAAGAAGAAAAACTATTAATTTTTCAGAGATATCTGATAAAAATAATAATAATAATACATACGTTGACGTTAAAAAAACATATTATCAAGAAAAAAACGTTAGAGGATGCTAAACACGGAGGCTTACATCCATGTGGTAAATAATTTTATCATACATTAGTCATCGCCTAAATCAATGTTCACTGGCTTGACTCAAATATTTTACCTCGCCAAGGTTCACAGCGTCGAGAATTGCTGGTTTTTGACGCACTTTGGGGGCTGACACAATGTGTTTCATAATGATTGAATAAAAATCAAACTCTGCTTTTAGCTTACAACAGCTGCCCTCGATCCATTTTTCAGCAAGACTTGTGGAGACACTATCCTGGCTGTCCTTCTCATGCTCTTCAATTGCAGGCCGTATTTCATCATACAAGGAATCAAGTTGAGAAGTAGCCTTCTTTTCACCTCCTATATAGGTTTTCAAACATTCAATTTCTTGTTGCCGATGAACATCTTCTTCATGTGGTGATAAAAATTGAACGAACCCACTTAAATACATGCGATTTACTTACCTCACAGGCCAATACTTCCTTTCTTGCTTCATCTGATTCTAGAAGTTCACCAACAATTTGACCGTCTACGCGCATCTGTCCAAAGCTTTTCAGTCGTCCGCCAGAATGCATTACTACTTTCCTCTTCTTTGAAAGAGGCTGTGATTTTATATAATAGTTTCGACATGCACTGTTACTTCGAATGCGAGATAGCATGGCATTTTTAGGCGCAAAGTTTTGCTGGCCGTTCACTTGGTTCTCTTCCATTGGTTCAACTGGTTCAACCTTTACATCTTGCCCCATACTATCATCAAAATCTGCTTGTAGAGGATCTATAGAAATTGGCTCTTCATTGGGATAGGTGACACTATCCACTATCATCAGCTGGAGGTGATTTTCTTCTTGTGAGGAAACATTACCGGGTATGTCTGAAATTTCTGGGAGCTTAACTGATGGATAATCTTCTTCAGAATCATAAAGAGGGATATCATCAACAGAATATCTGTCATTCGAGCATACACCAAAGTCAAGAGAACATTAGCTTCTTCGACACAAGCACTATTAAAAGCTCATTAATGTCTTAAATTGTTCAGGATGGTAATTTGATACGCTACAAGAGCAAAGATACAGCATAGCAATTTTAAAATCATTAGAGAAATGAACAAGCATTCAAGAATTCTTGACAAAATCAATAGTTTGTTTTCCATAATACCTGATGTCATCATCTTCCCACAGGTAAGTTGCCTCCTGAAAAACATTTGGCACCAGGGCAACCAATCAATAGCCAATATTTAGAAAGAAAAACATAAGTAGTTAAGCTATGATTTAGGCTTATGTGATGATGACGGCAACCAAATATGGAATTTATGATTTTCATTAAGTGTAAAATTGAAATTAGAGAAATTGAGTATCGCATGATTGACACAATATGCACTTGGAAAATAAAGGAAAACTAAAAGGCTACAACTGTAAAGAAAGAAATAACTAAGCCACGCAGCCAATAAAACTGAGATGCCTGTCACCTGTAAGAGGCAACTCTATATAAAGACTTCTAGGCATAAAGATTTCCTCATACAGCCTAGTCATAGAAGGAACTAAAATACAAGGACAAATAACATGCTACATAAGGAAACAAGATACTTTACTAATAATCGACTTAGATCATCTTGCATCAATGATGAACCTCATTAAATGAAATAAAATAAAACCACTACCTGAAAACCACGAGATTTTGCTCCAAGAAATCCAAAACAAGAAGATGCACCACATAGACATCGAACTTTGGCTCCTCCATACCATTCAAAGTTGTAATCATAAGCTAGTTCTGTGCCCGGGCTGATATCCTGCTTTGCAAATATGCCAACTCTAATCTCTCCCAACACTGTCCACTTCCTTGTTTCACAGTTTGGCAGACTGCAGTGCTCAAACAGTTAGATCTTTCAAGCTAAGAAAGAAAGAGTGCATGGTAGACGATATAATATCTTCTAAGCTTGGTTGAATTTTAATTCTCGCATTTCCTCTTAAGTCCATTGTAACATTTCTCCTCACTTTTTTTAGAAACAAATGGTTAGCCCTTGTAGCCCAAGTAAGCAAACGTCATGAACTTAGTCAAAAACAATTACTGTGACCTCTGTTGTGTCACATTTATCATGAAGACTATGCTAGTAGCCTAGTAGTATAAAAAATTAAATACCATATACAAAAGCATCAGTACTAGGCATGTGATAAATTATGGGCAGACAAATTTCAGTTATTTGGGCAACACAACAGTCAGACAAATTTAGTTTTTCTAGCATGTCGAGGAACTAACCATGAATGATTAATGAACCTTGCAAGGCTTCCTTTCCCGGTTGCATCTATCGATTCATGTGCATTAAGGGATATAATAAATGCATCCTTTAAACCTGCAGCGAATAAGTCAAATAACAATTGTAATGGAGGTGGAAGATGAGGAAGCTAGAGGCAAACAACAAAAGCAATATTACCTTGAGCCTCGTAAGCTTGAGCTCTTCGCTTTGCTTCTTTCCAAGAGATCACTTCCCCGCAATATTCAATAATGAATTGGCCAGCCTGCAAAAGCATAAATTCTTACAACATGCAAAAAGTCAAGTTAACGTGCGTACACAAGTTGTAGCTCGTGATTGAGTGATGTAATGAGATATCAATGGCAAAATAGAAGGAACATGCCAAAAACAAATCCAGTTATTTCATGCCGTGGAAACTAACCTTGATTTCTTCACCAGCAAGAAGACCCCAGCCACGACCTTCAGTATTGAACAATTTTAATCGAGGTGATTCATGCTTCTGGAATTTCTGCATTGATAAAAGCCATTGGCAGTGCAGAAAAGCTAAATGATGTCTTTGTGAAGACTTTAATGCTATCCATCCAAACATCACAAAAAGAATATCACTGCAAATATTTATTAATTAAATTTCACCGATTGCTTACAAAAGATAACAAATTTTCAATTGCCAATACATGTAATGTCTATAAATACCTAAAGGAATTTTCCCAAGCCCCTGACCAATCACAAATATTTGCAAACTTGAGATATATTTCTCAATGATTCACTTCCAATTTCAAGGGCAACTGCTGGCCTGCTCAGGTTTCAAATGAAAAATTCATGGCCTGGCTAAACTGAGATGTAAGCGAGAATTTTGTGAGGTAGCATTTCATGAGGGCAAGTGCACAATTATCTGAAGCTGAAGAAGCTTTTTCTAAAGATAATAAGGTAGTTGCCTTATTGGAAGCTTGGAGGCTTGCACCAATGTTTGCTATAGACACTTACCTGCCAGTGAAGTGGTGTTAATGGGTAGTTGATGGAGAAGCATATATTAGACACTTTCATTAGGAAACTGATTTAATATTAGTAGTATTATTTAAAGTACTATTTTACTGTTGCATGTCTCTTAGTTACTTGGGTTGTTTTCGGGATCCTCAGTTGCTATGTATGGCTGCACACCTTCATTGCAGGATGGAATACAGTTCTTGGCTATGGGTCATCTCTCCTCTTTAAATTTTGGCTAAATTTCCCCCTTTAATCTGTTCTCTTAACTCATCCTCCACTAGTCAGAAAAACCCATTGAACAATCGAAAGCTAGCAGGGAGTAAATTTATAAGCTGAACAGATGGTCCATGCCTAAGGTGGAGAAAGAGAAACGAGAATGGACCGTGACTGTAACTAAAGATATGGCATTTAAACAGCCACAGAATTCAGCCTACGAATTCTATGAATGGAAGTTTGCAACTAGCCAAAGATGTGTGGTGACTAGCAATCAAATCAATCTTATTCGCCCTGCCGAGCTTTCACATGTAAAAAACATCAAATTCTAAAACTAACGAAACTGCATTAACCATCCAGAGGAAAATAGTATATAAAAAGACCAGAATGCATGGTAAAAGATTATTTATTCCCAAACCTGATTTTTGCAGTGAACACCGCATGGACAATAGCCGGTGTGCATTCTGTGCTGGTTAGAGCATTCAAACAACTTTCTCCACATGCACTATCAGGTTCCTTGGGTTCATACTTGCAAATACAAACGGCAATATCTTCCTCTTTCAGCTTCTTGTGCCTTATTAACAGTACAACAAATCAATTGTACTTGAAAGGAAACATCTTAAATCAATATGGATGACATAAGGCTTGCCTTTACACTTACAAAACTCACTTTGCAACTTAAACTAGTGAGAAGGAACACTCTTAAGGTTCCTAAGACAATGCACGCACTTTTTTTCCTCTTTGTTACAAGTCTTTAGTAAATATAAGGCCCATTTCTGGCATGAGCTACAGTTTTCTGAAATTATTTTTCAATTTGCAACATCACTGACCATAGCACTCACTCATTAGGAATGGCCAGCGTGCTAAAACTAATAATTCAAAATGGCCTTTTATTCTACTTCTTTACCGGTGATACTTATATCGTACATTTTGGTAAAACTCAACACGTCTAGCAAAACCATGAAAAAAATGGTATATGATTACAAATACACTTAAATGCATAATTCACGTCATCCAGCCATGAATTCCCAATTTCTGTAATAGTTTTTTCTTATTTTCTTTTTTGGGCGACATAGTACGAGAATGTGAAACAGTAGGAAAAATATTTATCATGCATCTATAACAAACTGACGATGTCAACCAATCGACAGGAACTAATAAATAATCCGAAATAACCCTGAATTTATTCTTTAAAATAATTTTTTTAAAAATCAACTCACTTCCGGTATAGATATTCGTTCTCTTCTATATGGATGTAAAGTGGAGGTCCTTCGGACTGCGCATCCTGCACAAGTACGACTATCATTTATTCAAGGAGACTAATCCAACAACTCTGTTTTCAATATTCTCCATAAATTGATCCTATTCAAACAGTATCATTGGATAAATAAATCAAGCACCAACCAAACAACGAAGATGAAAAAACTCAAATCACTAGGATCATCAACAACCTCCCTAGGAAACAGCATTAGCCAAAAAAAGACACAACCTTCCACCTTACCATTCCCAAGACAATATTTTTCCAGCCCCAGCGATCCCACCACCATGAACCCTTCACCAATAGTCGATTGAACAGCAATTAGCTTCGTCGTCGACCGACAGCCGACGTCAATTAGAACTTTTTTGAGTAGCCGACGATCTCTCAGCTCTGGAGGTGAACGTATGGGCCTCCAATAGCAGTCCGGTTCCAATATCAGTGGGCTTTTGAAGGCCCATATTCTTTGGGCACAAGGGCCCATTCAAAGATCAAGCGGCTCGCCGGTTGGCCAAAACGTTCGTGACCATCACCTCCTCGACTCGAGTACGTGGTCCCACAAATGGGACCACACGCCCACTCCCACATTATGCTGGTCCGTCTTACGTAAACATCTCCTTTTATTAATTAATTAATTAGCATTAATAAAATAAAACTCAATATTTACTTCAAATAAAAAATGAAAGATTTAGCCAAATAAAATATAATAAAAAATATTATATTAAATTATTATAATTTTTTTCATTCGGATCTATTTTACTAGAATCTATAACGCAAAATGTTGGAAGCCAACACAATAACGCAAACTTCTAATTTTTAAGCACGATAATAGATATAAATACTAATAAAAACACCATCAATTTCAAGTTGTGGAAGCCAACACAATTACACAAACCCAAAAGTGATTGATGAGGCTGGTAGCTTGGGAGACAATTTGTTTCGTTTTTCCTTAAACCTAGAGGGACGATGATTTAGAAGACCATAATTAATAAACCATGCAAATCATTTCAAATTATATCCCTTGAAAACCCTTCTATAAGCATCACTTTTAAATTAATGCTTATGAACCAGGGTTTTCAACTTCAAAGCCCATCATTCAAAAAACCCAATTATTCGGCATCTGCCGCCTTTTATAACAATTCACAACACAGCACATATTTAATTAATATATATATATATAATAATAATAATAAAGTGTACATTACGTGCTCCTATTCAATAAAATTTTTCCTTTGGCATTTTTTTTTAAACAGAAGGCAAATATGGAACACTTGCATAACATGCTAACCGAGCTCAAAATTAATCACTATATACAGTGTTTTTAAATTAAGAAAGAATCTCACACATGAATGATAATCGATTAGCATTAACTTAAGTGCACTTGGATTAGAGCTCACCCTAAGTGTCACGGGCCTGATTCAAAGACCAAAATTTTTTCGCCCTTAACCAATCCGCGCGGCGTATTCTCGACCCGAGAACACTAGCCTAACACTAAGAATGCAGCTTTGAAAAAACTACGGAAGCTTGCACGCCAACACCAAACTCGTGTTCGGCCAACCTCAACACCCCCGAGGTTGCTGCCTTCAACCCTTCGCTCGATCACCGTGTCTTGGTACCACACCAAACACCAACACAACACTTCTGGCTACCGACACGCCTTGCCGATAGGCTGTTCTAGAAGTCAAACAACACTCCACACAGCACTGCCTGATCGCCCAGCCAGCAACACGCCCTGGGTTCGTGCCGTCTGCCCTTGCTCGTCTCAGCACCAGCCCACTCAACTGTGTGCCTTGTAAACCTCGACCACGACCTCGGATACAGAAGTTCCCTGCCTAAAACGACAGCCAACAAGCAAACCACAGATTACAGGAAAACACTTCCCAACCTTATATCATTCACCCGATCATAAGGATTTTACAAGCACTCGAATTCTCCTCTCAAGTACTTGCTCGGCTCGTGGACAACCCCCACAGCCTCGCCCAATGTACCCACAAATATAATGGCGCACCAGAATTACTCCCCAAGTAACTCTATCCTGATTGCCAACACCAGCAATCTAACAACGCGTACCTGAATTCCAGCAAGCCGATCGAGTTCCAGCGCTCACCACGAACACCGGCTACAGCAACTCCACGCTTCTTTCTCACCAGCCGCACCACGCTGTTTTTCCTTGATCTGGCCTCTCAATCTTTCGATCTCTCCTCAATCTCCTGATCTCCTGATCTCCAGATCTCTCGAGCAACCAATCCAGACTCGATCTCTCCTGATCCACCGACCTCCAGAGACTCGACCTTCCTCCGAGAGTCCTCCTCTCTGAACTCAAGAGTCTTCTCTTTGGATCTGGCCTGATTCCTCCTGAATCACACGCCTCCTCTCTACAGCATAACCCCTTGCATATATATGCACCACGTCCTTCTGATTTCAGATAATACCGGATCCTTGCATCCTCATCCACAATGATCTGCAATATCCACCATATCCAGCAACCTAGCAGCACACCACGTCCAGGTTCTTCCCAACGGCCTTGTGGTTATCTTCAGAAGTCTGTTGCAGCATCCACGTCTGGATATGGATCATATCTTCCACCAAGATACACCCCCAGCAACGTCCATGGATGTTTATCACAAACCGCCTTGGCTGCACCGCTGGTCATCCCGTCGCGCCCGCCGGGTCGACCCCAGCACCGTCCAGACATGGCTCAACCTCCCGCAGCAATTCACCGACCAACTGCCAGCAATGGTCCACCAACATCGCCCTGAACCAGCACCACCGCTCGTGCATGCCCATGCACTATCGCGTCCACCAGCATCTGCCCGCTCGCGCGTCTGCGTGCACACCCGCGCGCGCCAGCTCGCGCGAACAGCAGCGCGCGCCATCGCGTGCCCGCGCGCTCACGCAGCAAGGCATCTGTCTCTCCTTGCGCGCACAGTAGCGCGCAAAATAGTGCGCTCGCCCGCTACAGTGCTCGGTACAGTTTTCCAGCACGGTTCTGCTATTTTGCTCGGTACTAGCGAATGCTCGGCACCCTGTGCTGCATCCTCGGCTCGGTAGCCTGCTCGGTCTACGGTTGCACCACAACCTCGATATGCCGACCCAAACACCGATCAGCAACAACTTGAGGTTTCTTCCCGGACTCGGCCACATGCTCGGTACACCAAATACCGACCCATGTACCGACACCACTGCTCTAACTCGACGCCATGCTCCATAGCCATGATCGATCACACAGCAGCTCGTGCACCTCGGTTTGCAACCTGCAACTCAACACGGGTTAGCCTCCGTATGTTGTTTCCACCACTCGGATAGCCACCGCTACCCCATCATGGAAGCGGGACACCTAGGGATAACACCTAAACCCTAGTTCTCGACACTCCCATGAATCACGTCCGTGACACGAAAACAGTGAAGAAGCAATTAATTAATTAAAAGAAAGCCATGCTGGAAACGAGTTTTGACAGAAGTCATCCACCCCGTCTTTCTGCCAGATTCACAAAATTGTTTCCATCTCCGAAACAAACAAACAAACAAAACAATTTCTGGTCTTTCGTCATTTTTCTTCAATTCCAACCCAGTAGTTGAGACAAAAAAAGAAAGGCGAGAAAATCTTTTCTTTTTGTTTTTGGTCATCTCCGTCTCCGGGAGCTGCGGGCGGCGCTCTAGATGGTCGGTGGGGCGAGATGGCTCCGACGTCGGACTGCGATTCGGCGTGGTCGGGGGTGATGTACGCCGACAATCTGAAGGCTTCCTCCTCGCCCTCCTCTCCAGCGCCTTCATCGGCGCCAGCTTCATCATCAAGAAGAAGGGTCTCAAGCGCGCTGCTTCCTCCTGTGCCCGTGCTGGTATCCTAAACTCTTCTTATCTTCTTGCTCTTATTCTTATTATTACTACTAGCTTTGTTCTTTTGTTTATTATTATTAGCTTTCTTTGATTCAGAATCTTATTAAAAATGGGAGCATATGGGCTGATTCGGATCAATCTGGAATTATTGCCTCATGCCCACTATATTAAGTTTGAAACATTTCATTTTGTTTGATACATGTGTTTTTTTTGTTTTGTCTACTGATCACGCACTGTAAGGTATTGGTGGGTACGGATATTTGTTGGAGCCTCTGTGGTGGGCGGGGATGGTAACTAGTAAGTCAGTCCCCCTTTTTTCTTCTTTCTTATTTTTGTTTTTAGAGCAAGATTTTAATTTGTTCTTTGTGTTTTTTGTTGGGAAATGTTTTAACTTATGATTTCTGCCTCGTTGCAACCTTGATTCAGTGATCTTTGGGGAGATTGCGAATTTCGTGGCGTATATTTTTGCCCCAGCAGCTCTTGTGACGCCTCTTGGTGCCCTTAGCATTATAGTCAGGTAATGAGGGCTGCCTCTTCTTAATAATTATCCCTCTTGTCCACTATGGGATAGCTCAAAACTCACTTACGGTTGAAGATTGCATCATGGAATGGTGAAATGTTAATTGTAGCTGATAGTGAGTCGGGTGTAAAGTGAAGTTTGTTTAAATTAAGAAGCTCATGCAAACTCTATCGTTGTTTGTGGGTGTTGGCAGTGCGATTCTAGCACACTTCATGTTGAAGGAGAGACTGCGGATGATGGGTGTATTAGGTTGTGTTCTTTGTATGGTAGGGTCTACCATAATCGTACTCCATGCCCCAGAAGAGAAGACTCCAGGTTCTGTAGAGGAGATATGGTACCTTGCCATACAACCAGGTATAGTCTGTCCTAGTTCACACTGGCGATGCTTTATGTCTCTCTTGTACTTATGTTTGCCTTGATTCTGCAGCTTTTCTTCTCTACACAGTGGCTGTAATAGCTGTGGCACTTGTGTTAATCCTGCATTGTGCTCCACGGTATGGGCAGACGAATATAATGGTCTACTTGGGAATATGCTCCTTATTTGGATCTTTAACGGTAAATTTTTAGTTCAATGCATTCTTGACATGCATTAACCTGTCTTACGCGTTATTTTTATTTTTGGTAAGGCTAATTTTTCTTGATTCTGCAGGTAATGAGTATCAAGGCCATAGGCATTGCGATAAAGCTCACAATAGATGGAAATAATCAGGCTGGTTATTTTCAAACTTGGGTGTTTGCAATGGTTTCCGTCACATGTATCATTACACAGTTAAACTATCTAAATATGGTTAGTTTTTTTTTCTAATCTCACAAACTGATGGTCTGGTCTTTGACTCTTTGTTCATTAATATTTTGATTTCTCTTCTAGTTTATTAGGTGATAGGATCTGGATGAGCAATTTAAACTGAGTTGAGTAATGATGACAACATTTATGATATATTGATGGTCATTCTGACTTTTGTATAGAAGATGTTTCACAGAGGCCATTTCAGTTCTACATGCTAGAGATATTTAGCATTACTGAAAATTTCTATCATATTACTCACCTCCAGTTTGTATAACGTTGGTTATAGATGTTAAGTGCTAAATTAGAAGACTTGTAAAGTAATTATAAAACAATTAAATAAAGTTTGAATGAGCAAATGCTACTCTGAGTTAAGAAGTTTTTCTATATCATTAAGTTTCTAAATTTTGACTTAACTTCAGACATTTCTGAAGCTTGACTCTTTTTTGCTGTGAACTACTGAACTAACATGTTATATCCATGCAAATAATATTCCCTCTAGTGTGCTGTGCACTTACACTAACTCGACTTTGGCAGGCACTTGATTCCTTTAATACTGCGGTTGTTTCACCCATCTATTATGCAATGTTCACAATTCTTACGATATTCGCAAGTGCAATAATGTTCAAGGTATGTTAAATTAGTAGAAAGCTGTTATCGATGGTTTTCTCCAAACTCCTCCTTACTTTAGAAAGGCTGTGCAGGATTATTCTGGTCAAAGTGCTAGTAGCATAGCTTCAGAAATATGTGGATTAATTACTGTGATTTCTGGGACAACAGTTTTGCATACTACAAGGGAGCCAGATTCTCCTATATTAACAGGTTTGTAAATATTAGTGATACCTTCTCATTTAAAGGTGGCCACAATAATTTTCAAGTTCTTTAAAAGAGGGTCTGTATGATATAATTTACATTGAACTATACTCTCCTGATTGATGGCTCAAAAAAGGATGTGCCCCTTTTTAGATGCTGCATGTGTTGAACGTCTTTACTTTTCAGTGATTTCAGCAATTGTTGGAAGAGGGGAGGGGATTTTTCATCGTGGAAAGTGACAAAGTATGGGAGTTTTTGGTTGTTAAATTGAACATATTCTTTTTTACTAACAGATGGTAGTTAGGAGGAAAATGTACAGGATAAGAATGGTAAGCGGTATTATTCCTAGGTCAAGGAGTTTATATCATTTAGTCGAAATGACCGGATAGCCAAATTGGTATTGTGCTCCAATTGGATTTTTCTTTGCCTCCCTCTCTGTATGTTTTTTTAAAAAATTCCTGTAGCATGATCTCTATTATCTAGTTTCTAGCTGAAATCTTTATTTTGAAGGCCGGTCGTCTCTAATTTGGACTTTTTCGTTCCATGTAAAATACTGATGCAGAACTATATTCGCCATTTGTTCCAAAAATTTCGTGGCATATACAAGGAAATTGTGAAACGTGGAAACACAAGGAAGAAGACGGCTTGGCATCTGAGTTTGTTGCAGTAATACGACCAAACCATTTCTTGTGAACGATAGGGAGTATCAAATGCTTTTGCAGAAATGTGCAGCCCTTCCTGCAGTCATTGTATTTGTTACAAAGGCATAATGAGCATCGACTTCGTGGAGCTCACAAGTACAGCACACAAAAGTCTGACTCCCTTTGTTTATATAATCCATATTGTTTATTGCTTTATTTTATGATTGAATTGATTTATGAGCCCATAAGCCCTATATATCCTGTAAATGCATTGAGCTGCCGCAGGCCGTTTGTAATTGTATTCGGTTTAGTGATCATGCACCGCACTTTCTGCATCGCGTCTCAACATCACATTGGGAAATGCCGAAAAGCGTAGGCATCGAAGGTCTAAAACATAATCGTTTATAAAATAATCGTTTGATTGTTCCAGTTCGATTTTTACTCCAAAAAACAAGTGGTATTAATATGTTACGTGAAGTGGAATTTAATTGCCTCCTAAATCTTATAAAGGAGTCCCATCCTTTGGCCCAATATTTTTCTTGACGGTCGCTTGGGGTGGTTCTAAAAATAAGACAGCATTGATCATCAAAACCAACCATATAATTCTCCACCCTTATTGCACTTTCTGGGTTTGGTGAATCAAACTACTTGGAACAAATCAAAACTCATAACTATTTTATGCAGAGATGCTCTAAATTTTACGATGCGACCGCTTGACGCAGCTTGGTCAATTGAAAATTTGAGATTTGCATTGCATGGGCAGCTCATAGAGGCTCAAGAGCCCAACATATATAAGAGAGAATTGCAGGCCATAAAAGCAAGCTTCACATGCCTTTCCACCTCATGGCTGTCCACGACTCATCAGATTAATGGACAAAACTATCATGTACACAACTTGAAAAAACCCTATCATGTACACCAATTTATACTACGGGAGGGAAAAACATAAAAATTTGACACAACAAATAACAGCAAGTACAATGTAAATAGCATGAAATTGTGCACTTAATGAGTTATAGAACTTGAGTGTCTAAGGCTCACAAGTAAATCTACCATGGCTGGCCCATGGGCCAATCAAGAGGAACAAGGCCCATTAAGCTCTGTCTTAAGATGTTAGAACAGTATTTTTAGAATGTGCACCAATTTTGTAATTGTTCGTTAATGGGCTAGAAGACTCTAAATAGGCTTAGATCAATGGGCCTAGTTAGCTAACACACGGGTCTTCATCCAAATAAGAATTAAGGTTAATTTACGTTGTAAATAAGCCTAAGTGTATTTTACAAATTAGGTCACTGGATGAGCTATTTTTAAAGCTATCTGGACCTTAACAAAATAGAAATTTACAAATAATATTAAGAACATACCCAAATGGCCCCAAAATTGGCTACGGTGCTACGGATACACAAGGTAAGGTATGAAATAGGTTTCACTGAAATCTAACATCATTAACTTATTTTAAGGTAATTTAAAACTGGAGTGGAAAAAGGTTTTCACCCTGCATATTTACATTGTCCCACTAGACATGTCGAAAACATACATAGATGATTTTTACGCATTTCAAAATTTTATATATTTTAAGTAGACACTATTGGAGAACTATATATTTTTACCATATTTTATTAACTTAAAATTGATGACTTAATATATAACGCAATCACATATCATGCTCATAATTATAAATAACACTGGAATATAAAGCGTACTTATGGGTGGTGTTCATGATTATTTAGTGGTTATATTATGCTTAAAATTTTACCAAAAAATCCTAACATCACCATGAAAAATATAAAATGTTGTTCATCAATAGATCCTACAAGGTTAGAGAGTAAAAATTGGAAAAATATGCCTTTTGTCATTGTAATGCTGAAAGTTAATACATTTCCTCACATTTTACCCTCATATATGTACATTATAGGTCATGTCAGGTAAAACACCCAACACAAAAGTTTTATATATACATGTTAGGAGTGTAAAAAAATAAGAATCGTAAAAATTTAACATTAGAGTGCCAAGATATGACTTTTATACCGAAAGTGCAAATCAGTGACTTACGTGCATTATAAAAAACATATCTATTTATTTACATTACCAAATAAGATAAATGAGTACTCAAAAATATTCTAACAGGTATATCTACATGTTAAAATTATCAAAAAAATAAAAAAGTTAACCATGTAAGAGAAAAACATCAAATAACGAGCTGAAACTAATGAGAGAAGACCAAGGGGAAGTCCTTTGAGGCATCCAACTATAGAACCTACCTCCCTAGGAAGTTAGAAACATGGAGGAGGGTGATTGGTGCTCCAAGGAGGAAAAATAAGGCCAAGGATAAGAGAAGAAGGTTGCTGGAGGTGAGGATGAACGAAGAAATAGTAAAAAGGTGAGAGAAGGGATGAGTTTTATAGAAAAAAGTGATTGGCTTGGTAGTGTTATATGTATGGGTGTTATACTTAAAGTGGTATGAGTTAGATAAAAAAGATGTATAAGTTGGCTTAGTGATATCTGGGTATGGGAATCATGCCAGAAGGGGTATGGGTCATGTAGAAAGAGGCATGAGTGTCATGTCGAAAGAGGTATTGGTCTCATGCTTAAAGATGTATGGGTGTAATGCCTAAAGAGGTATGAATGTCATACCTAAAGAGGTATATGTTGGATAAGATAAAGATATATTAGTTGGGTTAGCTAAAGAAATATGAGTTGGGTTAGCCTAAGAAATATGAGTTGGGTTAGCCTAAAATCTAAAATTTTAGAGTTTTTACCCTAAAGCGATCGGGCCCACCTTGGAAATTGTATTGTAGGTCCCAAAGAGGGGTTAGGATAGTTCAAAAGGTTATTAAACACATAGCAAGTACACAAAAACACCCGAAGGATACGGTCCTAACATCTAAGTATATACGATTCGACTAGACCAAATATTAAGAAGTCAAGCGCTTAGCAATTAAACAGGCATACCGAATGCCAAAGAAGGTTAAGGGCAGGCAACTTATACCATACCTTATACAACCACGGGAAGAAGGGTCAAACCTTACTAGCTCGATGTAGGTAACAACTAACCCGACAACAAAACTCTTGGGCAGACCACCCAGATTTTACATATATCCTTTGAGTATTAAGATTTGTTTGATTAGCTGACGTAAAAATTTTAAATTGTCAATCTTGCCTACTAAAATTAATGTATGTATAATATATATCTCATATAATTTTTGAAAATTGGTACATATTTAACTTATTTATGTTTAAATTTGTAACCCTCTAAATCGAGTTCATGTTTGGGAACCTGAACTGGAATGTCACTGGTCCCGGTTAGGTCAGCTAAACCGAACCCAACTCCTGCTGATCTACTTTTGGTGTCTCAAGATAGAAAATGTCAATCGTTGTGTATAGATGAATACATAAAAATAACCATAACATTATATTACATGGATGATATATCAACCAATTCACATACCAGATAATTCGATGAAAATCAATAAGATTTATAAAATAAGACGACCTAAAAGTGCAATTAAATGCCACCCTATCAAATTAATATGTGTGTGTGTGTGTGTATATATATATATATATATATATATATCATATATTTTCATTCACACAACTTTTTAATATGTGTGTTTTATTTCAAATTGTATAATCATTCTGAAGTTTGCGTCTCAACCCACCTATGCATTTTATTCACATTTCTCATCAATTCTAGGTCTTGACTTACTTGTTGTACTTATTCAATGTTTAAGCATATTTATTAACATGTCATTATTAGCAATCTTTCTATTGCAGCATAGATCATATCACACCACATCATCATATATCATATTTCATTATATCATCCTCAAAATATTAAACATGCTCTCATATAATATGTGTGTATGCAAGAGATGTCACTGCTCCTCCATTCAGGCTGGTTCATCTTACTCATGATCATCACTTATGTAACACCCCAAATCCGGTTCACGCTCGTGAACCGAACCGGCATGTTACAGGCCCCGGTTAGGTCGGCTAACCCGAACCTAACTCATGTGGATCCAATCTCGGCGTCTTAAGATGAAGATACGATCCATCATGAATGAATAAATACGAAAAATCCTAACATGGTACTACATGAATGGCAAGCAATTCAAAATACACACCAATACAGTTACGATCAAAATTCTGAAATAAAACAGACAGGGTCTCCCTAAAAGTGCGATTAGGGTCCACCCTGTCAAAATAATATATACAAGTATACATATAAACATGTATCTATATATATCACGCCACTTCATTCACACAATCTGTTCATATCTCACATTCTGTCATCGTTTCTTAGCGTTCGATCATGTCACGTCATCATATCTTATCATCATCTCATAACATTAAATCATATCATACTATGTCTTAGCATTCCACTTCATTCACAATATAATAACATAATACACAAAATTAAACATTCAAAAATCTAACATGTGTGTGTGTACAAGACCTCATTGCTCCTCCGTCCAAGCTGGCTCATCCATCTCGTGCTTATCACCTACATATATATAAGAAAAACGTCAGTAACAAGCGTTACTGGTCCGGAAAATAAAATAACTATAACAAACTGGCTATGAGAGCAAACTCTCATATGAAAGAAAACCATATACTTCCTCAAGAACACTCTGAAGGGCACTACTGAGGAGCCACTGGGCTGCAGACCCGGTAGCATCCCGAACTTACTGCTCTGCTGCTGTACTGTGCTACTCTCAGCACTTCTTTTCAGTACTTCTCATGAAACTTTATCCTAAGCCCTCTCCTTACCTCCATATTTCTCCTGGCCTTGAGCACGAAGGCCGAGTACTCTCAGGCAGTCGCCTTTAGTACCCTTTGAACCACAAGTCCGGACATGCGCTGTACTAAACAGTACCCGTAAACCTCCACGTTCTCCGGGTGTGAGGAACTCAAACGCGGAGTTGTCAGGATCCCTCGGGAATGGAACAGTCCGCTGGCACTAATCCAGAGCCCGCTTTGACTGTCACGGCATCCTCTGCATGGTACGTGCAGTCGGTTTCTCCATCTCTCGTCTCACTGAAAACTCGATAAAACTATATATATAGGCCTGGGAAGGGATTCATATAATAGGCCCGAAGGCAACTTGTGGTGGATCTTGTTTTCGAAATCATCCTCGAGGGATCTCATCCTCGAGGGGTTATTAATCCGGAAAATATTCGGTTAAATGACCCGAGTTAAGTGGGATCCAATAAAACACCACTTAACCCGTCCTGCAAATAATAACATAAACATACAATAGAAAGCGTAAAACAAGACGAGTCCTAAACGGACCTGGTAGAAGCTCCAAGCGTGTCATCGCGCCTAGGCGGCGAGCTCCTATTCCGTACCTACACATCAAAACTAAATACTAACGCCCGCTAACTAAATGATGCATCAAACTCGTCATATAATCAACACCATACGAATAACATTCATCAACAGTCAAGTAATCATAATGTGAAAATAATTCTAAGTCATCCTATTCATACCACTTTTATACTATTTTTCTAAGTTGTGTCATACTCGATTAACATGCTCATATTTACTTATCTCACTAGACTACTTATCCTCCATACACTATCAATCACATCATATAACTTCATTCATACTCTAACATTCATCATGATAATTAATCAACCCTAGCATGCTATGCTAACAATTATTATCAATTTTAAATAAATCAATCGGAGGTAATTATACCTCACGTCGTCGGCAATCGGCGACGGCTAGGGTTCCGTCGCGCGTCTCGGAGCTCAAATTCGGCGCTCATCGGCGTCCGAAGCTCGATCTGGCTCCACTGGGTGAGCCCCGCGGAAGATCCGGTGATTTCCGGCGAATTCCAGAAATTCCGATTTCCGGCGGTTTTCCGGCAGCTGCTGGCGGTTTTCCGGCGACTTCCGGTGGTTTTCCGGCGTCAATCGCCGGCGACGTCTACTGATCGGAAAGGGGTCGTGTTGGGTACCCTCGGAACCGGCTCGGCGAGCCCGACTCATCTACGAGGTCGACGCGGCCAACGGAGGTGGCGGCTCGCCGGAAAATCCCTAAAACAGAGCGGCGGCGTGGTGGTGTGGAGATCCGGCCGGGATGGGCGGCGCTGGCCACCGTTCCGGTCGGGGAGGGTCACTGGGTGGTCGCTCATGCCGAGGCGACCACCTGATCATGGCGGCGATGGTCGCCGGCGGCGAAATCGACGGCGCGACCAAAAGTTGGCCGCGGCGCTATGCACGACGATTCCGGCGTCACGGCGGCCCGATTGGGGCCGGACTTGGTCGGGGCAGCATGGCGACGGCGTCGCCGAGCTGGGCGGCGTCGATCGACGGCCGGGCGGCGCCGACAGCGGCGGCGGTGGCGCGCGAACGGGGGCGGCGCGGCACGAGGGTTTGGGCGTGAGGGAGAAAACGTCGGGGTTGTGTGTGGTGGCAAACTCGTAAATAATACTTGACTCGTCTCCGGCTCGAGTCAAGTATCATAACTAACTCGTATTAAATCCTAAAAAATTTCATAAAAATCGGGAAAAATCCCGTAAAATCAAACAACACCAAAAAAATTATAATGACATGCTCTAGAACTATCAACCCACCCAAACTGCCCGAACGCGTCCTAACGCGGTAAACGGCCTAATATTAATTCTACGATCCACTATATATAAAAGTAATAAAAAAATGACTGGCATACTCTCATATATCTGATAACTCATTCTGTTCTGCTGTATTCATGACGTTATCATCATATATTTGGGTACGCATGACCCTCATAGCTCATACACGAGACCGGCATCGGCTCGGTACACGTGTCCTGAAACTGACTCAACTCGAAAAATAACGGTCGACCCGACCGGTTCTGAATATAAAACCCTAACTCGAATCGTGGGTTTTACAACTTACATATATTATAAAAACATGTCAGTAACGAGTATTACTTATCCAAAAATAACTACATAACAAACTGGCAATTGAGAGCTAACTCTCATTTTGAATAAAAACATTTGTATACTTCTAGTGAACTCTCTGAAGGGCACCTACTGAGGAGCCACTAGGCTGCAGACCCGGTAGCATCCCGAACTGACTGACTCTGCTGCTGGTGACTGTGCTGCTCTCGGCACTTTCTTCTTCAGTACTTCTCATGAGACTAATGTATATCTTAAGCCCTCTCCGTACCTCCATAATTCTCCTGGCCTTGAGAACGAAGGCTGAGTACTCTCAGGTAGTCGCCTTTAATACCCTTTGAACCACAAGTCCGGACATGCGCTATACTAAACAGTACCCGTAAACCTCCACGTTCTCCGGGTGTGAGGAACTCAAACGCGGAGTTGTCAGGATCCATCGAGATTGGAATAGTCAAACTGCACTAATCCAGAGCCTGCTTTGAATGACGCATGCACCCACTGCATGGTACATACGAATTGGTTTTCCCATCTCTCGTCTCATTGAAAAACTCGATAAAACCATATATAGCTCTGAGAATGGATTTATATAATAGGCCCGAAGGCAGCTTGTGGTGGATCTTGTTTTCGAAAACATACTCGATGGATTTCATCCTCGAAGGTTATTAATCCGGAAAACTGGTTGATTAAATGACATGGGTTAAGTGGGATCCGATAAAACACCACTTAACTCGTCCTTCAAGTAATAAAATAATACACAATAGAATAGAGGGTAAAATGGAAGTCGAGCCCTAAACGGGCCTGGTAGAAGCCCCGAGTGTGTCCTCGCACCTAGGTGGAGAGCTTCTACTCCGTACATACACAACAAGACTAAATACGAACGCCCAGTATAATTCATAAATAGTACACTCCTCATCAATCCATACAAGACAACATATATTTACATGCATTTAAATTCAAACTTTAATTCGCTATTATCATCTGTTAACATGCATTTAAATTTAAACCAACAACTATTTACAATCACACCATTTATATCACAATAAAATCATAAAATAATTCATTGATAAATAAAATCGAATAAAATTCTATACCTAATCGTCAGTTACGCAGCGATAACGACAAAGTTGTGGCCGGCTCAAGTGAGGATCGTGGGGGAGAGGGAAGGGAGAAAAAGAAAAACGGAGTTGTGTAAGTAGGATGTGGTGGCTAGATGGTGACGACGTCAGAGGTTTGGAATAAATAGATGTCAAGGAGAAACCAGTTGTAACACCCCAAATCCGGTTCACACTCGTGAACCGAACCGGCATGTTACCAGCCCCGGTTAGGTCGGCTAACCCGAACCTAACTCATACGGATCCAATCTCGGCATCTTAAGATGTAGATACGACTTGTCATGCATGGATAAATTCATAAAACCCTAACATGATACTACATGGATGACATGCAACCTAAATTTCACACCAACACAATTACAATCAAAATTAGTAAAAATTCTAAAATGAAAGGGACAGAATTTCCCCTAAAAATGCAATTAGGGGCCACCCTATCAAAATCGTATATTCCAAACATATATACGTATAGCAACAATAGCATTCACACATACTTCTAATCTATTATATTCATCATTCTCTGAACTTTGGGTCCTAACCCATCACGCTTTTGCTGCGCTACTCTCATCATTTCACATTCTATCATGTCTCATGCATTTGAACATGTCATTCACAATATAATAACATAATAACACAAAATTAAACATTCAGAAATCTAACATGTGTGTGTGTAGAAGACCTCATTGCTCCTCCGTCCAAGCTGACTCCTCCAACTCGTGATTATTACCTACATATAGTATAAAAACACGTCAGTAACAAGTGTTACTGGTCCGGAAAATAAAATAACTATAACAAACTGGCTATGAGAGCAAACTCTCATATGAAAGAAAACCATATACTTCCTCAAGAACACTCTGAAGGGCACTACTGAGGAGCCACTGGGCTGCAGACCCGGTAGCATCCCGAACTTACTGATCTGCTGCTGGTACTATGCCGCTCTCGGCACTTCTTTTTCAGTACTTCTCGTGAAACTTTATCCTAAGCCCTCTCCTTACCTCCATATTTCTCCTGGCCTTGAGCACGAAGGCCGAGTACTCTCAGGCAGTCGCCTTTAGTACCCTTTGAACCACAAGTCCAGACATGCGCTGTACTAAACAGTACCCGTAAACCTCCACGTTCTCCGGGTGTGAGGAACTCAAACGCGGAGTTGTCAGGATCCCTCGGGAATGGAACAGTCCGCTGGCACTAATCCAGAGCCCGCTTTGACTGTCACGGCATCCTCTGCATGGTACGTGCAGTCGATTTCTCCATCTCTTGTCTCACTGAAAACGCGAAAACTACATATATATAGGGCTGGGTAGGGATTTATATAATAGGCCCGAAGGCAACTTGTGGTGGATCTTGTTTTCGAAATCATCCTCGAGGGATCTCATCCTCGAGGGGTTATTAATCCGGAAAATATTCGGTTAAATGGCCCGAGTTAAGTGGGATCCGATAAAACGCCACTTAACCCGTCCTGCAGACAATAAATCAAACATACAATAGAAAAGATTAAAACAGACGAGTCCTAAACGGACCTGGTAGAAGCTCCAAGCGTGTCATCGCGCCTAGGCGGCGAGCTCCTACTCCGTACCTACACATCAAAACTAAATACTAACGCCCGCTAACTAAATGATGCATCAAACTCAATAGCATCAAATCACACTGCAACATCCATCAACATAACAATCAGAATAATCATAAATATTAAGTAATCCTAACTCATCCTATTCATACCAATTTTATTATGTTTTTCTAACTTCTGTCGTGATCCATTATCATGATCCGACTCGATCTATCTCATTAGATCACCTACATTCATCCATTCAAATCATGCATAACTTATCATTTTATCCCTAATTAGTCATTAATCACATCATGCGACTCATCGTTTCATCCATAATTAAGCATTAATCATATCAATAAACCAACCCTAGCATGCTGTACTAACAATCATCATCCATCTTAAATAAATCAACTCGGAGGTAATTATACCTCACGTCGTCGGCAATCGGCGACGGCTAGGGTTCCGTCGCGCGTCTCGGAGCTCGAATTCGGCGCTCATCGGCGTCCGACGTTCGATCGGGCTCCACTGGGTGAGCCCCGCGGAAGATCCGGTGAATTCCGGCGAATTCCAGAAATTCCGATTTTCCGGCGGCTGTTTCCGGCGGCTATCTGGCGGTTTTCCGGCGACTTCCGGTGGTTTTCCGGCAACCGATCGCCGACGGCGTCTACTAGCCGGAAAGGGGTCGTGTTGGGTACCCTCGGAACCGGCTCGGCGAGCCCGACTCATCTATGGCCTCAACATGGTCGACGGAGTTGGCGGCTCGCCGGAAAACGGTCAAAACAGTGGCCGGCGGCTGATGGGTCGCTAGATCCGGCCGGCCACGGCGGCGATGGCCTCTGCTCCGGTCGGGGAAGGTCGCTAGAGGTCGGAGGTGCTGTGGCGACCGATCGATCACGGCGGCGACGGTCGCCGGCGGCGGAATCGACGACGCAACGAAATGAGCCGCGGCGCTAGGCGAGCCGATTCCGACGTTGCGGCGGCCTGGCAGCGGCCGGGGCAGGTCGGGGTGGCACGGCGACGTCGTCGCCGAGCTGGGCGGCGTCGGTCGACGGCCAGGCGGCGTCGGCCGTGGCGGCGGTGGCGCGCGAACAGGGGCGGCGCGCGGCAATGGGAAAGAAAAGGTCGGGGAAGAGGAAGGAAAGGGCTGGTGGCAATTTCGTAAATAATACTTGACTCGTCTCCGGCTCGAGTCAAGTATCATAACTAACTCGTATTAAATCCTAAAAAATTTCATAAAAATCGGGAAAAATCCCGTAAAATCAAACAACACAAAAAAATTATAATGACATGCTCTAGAACTATCAACCCACCCAAACTGCCCGAACGCGTCCTAACGCGGTAAACGGCCTAATACTAATTCTACGATCCCCTATATATAAAAATAAAAAGAAATGACTGGCATACTCTCATATATCTGATAACTCATTCTGTTCTGCTGTATTCATGACGTTATCATCATATATTTGGGTACGCGTGACCCTCATAGCTCATACACGCGACCGACGTCGGCTCGGTACACGTGTCCTGAAACTGACTCAACTCGAAAAATAACGGTCGACCCGACCGGTTCTAAATATAAAACCCTAACTCGAATCGTGGGTTTTACAGTGGATTCATTGGCCAAGGCACGAGCAGAATGAAGATAAATGTTGTAACACCCGTTTCGGCTCACTCGTGAACCGACCCGGAAATGTCACCGGCGACCGAACCGTTCGTTAATCTACTAGATTCGGTTAAGCCGACCAGGATCTACTCTCGGCGTCTCAAGATGAAGATGCAAATATGAAATGCATAAATGAGAATGATTGGGTTCTAACGCGGTCCTACATGCATGCTGTGATGTACAAGCAAAAACAAGACAAAATAATAAATGAGAAACCAAAAGAAAATATATAATATTTTATGAAAATACGATAACACATAATAATCTACCATGACATTAAATCATTATCTCATTCATTTTTACCCGAGCCGAGTCTGAACTCCAAGGCTCCCTACTCATTCATATTCATCAGTTCGTTTCATAACAAGTAATTCATCAAGACAAAAACATGGTAATAATCATCCACACAGCATTAAACAACCATCATTATACATTACACGCGGCAGGTACATGTGTGCGCGGTTCCGTGCTGCTCCTCCGCAGTCCCGACAGCTTTCATCGCTCGCATTCCTCACCTACATATATATAGAAAAACCGTCAGTAACGAGTGTTACCGGCCCGGAAAATAACTAATATCAATCTGGCACAGGAGAGCAAACTCTCCTGTTGAATCAAAACCATATACTTCCTCAAGAACTCTCATCAGGGCACATACGGGAGCCGTCGTCGTCGGGCCGTCGCCCTCGGGTCGACAGCGTCCCCCTATCTTTCTCATCCTCATACCTTGGCCATTCCTCTATCGCTTCTCGCATCAAATTTCATTCCTTACCGCCCTCTGCACCTTCCATATTACTCCTGGCCTTGAGCACAAAGGCCGAGCACTCTCAGGCAGTCGCCTTCAGTACCCTTTGAAACCACAAGTCTAGACATGCGCTGCATTGCAGTACCCGTAAACCTCCACACTTCTCCGGGTTTGAGGAACTCAAAGGTGGAGTTGTCCGGATCCTTCGGGAACGAAGTGGGTTCTCCCCAGCTCCAGAGCCCGCTCTTCCGGGCACACGCCCTATCTGAAGACGTGGCCGCAAGTAACCCTCATTCCATCTCTCACCGAAAACACGAAAACTATATATATATAGGCCTGGGTTGGGATTTATACAATAGGCCCGAAGGCATCGTGAGCTGGATCTGAAGTTCGAAAACAAACTCGAGGGATCTCATCCTCGAGGGTTA
This sequence comes from Piper betle, assembly GCA_033002965.1. Lineage (NCBI taxonomy): Eukaryota > Viridiplantae > Streptophyta > Magnoliopsida > Piperales > Piperaceae > Piper > Piper betle. The sequence goes on along the minus strand of JAURVB010013437.1, from coordinate 23,812 downwards.
TTAATCCGAAATAAAACTGTTGGCTAAATGGCCCGAGTTAAGTGGGATCCGATAAAACGCCACTTAACTCGTCCTGCACATGATAAATCAAATATACAATAGAGTAGCGTAAAAACAGAGAACGAGTCCTAAACGGACCTGGTAGAAGCTCCAAACGGGTCCACGCGCCTAGGCGGCGAGCTCCTACACCGTACCTACACAATCAAGCTAAAAACTAACGCCCGCATGATGAATCACACATCCTATAGCATGCACATAATCAACCCAATCACTCATCAATCAACACACATCAATCTATATCAATTCTAGCAAGTCTAATTAGGCTAGTTTGCATTAGATCATGATTATTACTTAATAACCCTAATTAGTTTCATAACTTCTATTTTTAACACCACACAATCAAACAAATTTCATATTTTTATCCTTAATCAAATCTACATTTATATATATTATTATAACACACAATTCACCAATCCTAGCATGCAATTCTAATAATCAAAACTTTCAAATAATTAAATTAAAATAAATTATACCTCGCGTCGTCGAAAATCGGCGACGGCTAGGGTTTCCGTTTCGCGGCTCAAAACTCGAATTCGGCACCTAGCGGCGTCCGAAGTCCGATCAGATTGGACCGGGTGCGTTCGGCGGATGATCCGGCGAATTTCCCACGAATCCAATTTCCGACGGTTCCGGCGGTTTTCCGGCGCGTGTCGGCGGTTTTCCGGCGGATTCCGACGGTTTTCCGGCGACGATTCGGGACGGAGCAATCAGGGGGTCTATCGGCACCAGCTCGACGAGCTTGGTCCGATGGCGGTGTCAAACAGAGCAACCGAGGCCGCGATGGCCGTCGGCGGCGGTGTTGAAAACGGGCGGCGGCGGCGGCGTTCTCCAATCGGGGCTCCGGCCGGCCTCGACGGCGGTCGGGAGGATGGGGGAAATGTCGGCGACGGCGAGGGGGTGGTCGTCGGCGTCACAGCGGCGGCGGAGCGGCCCGGACGGCGGCGAAATCAGGCCCGGAGTGGCGACGGCCGAAGCGGCTTCGCGGGGCGATTCCGGCGTCGTGGCGGCGCGACGGTGGCCGGAGTTGGTCGGGGCGGCACGGCGACGACACGGCGGGGCGGGGCGGCGTTGATCGGCGGCCAGCGCGGCGTCGGCCGTGGCGGCGGCAGCACACCACAGTGGCGGCGAGGGTTTGGGTGGAAGAAGGGTCGGGGAAGAAGAAGAAGTGTTGTAGTGGCAGTTTCGTAAATAAGTATTGACTCGATTCCTACTCGAGTCAAAATAATAACTAGTTCGTAATAAATTCTAAAAAATCTAGAAAAATATGGAAAAATTCTATAAAATAAAACAAACACAATAACATCCAAATGACATGCTCTATAACTAATAACCCACCCGAATATCGTCAAACGCGTCCTAATTCGTTATTCGGCCTAAAACTATTCTTCGATCAAATAAAAATAACAATCAATACTGCATACCTCCATATACTTGATAACCCATTTTTTCATCATCTTTCAGGCGTTATCATCATACACTTGAGCATACATGACCCTCATTGCTCATAACTCACAGCTGGCCTCAACCCAGCTCGCGGTCCATGAAGCTGACTCGACTCGAACCGACTGGTTCACTCCCGTAAAACTCTGACTCGAGTCACGGGTTTTACACGCATGACCCTCATAGCTCATACACGCGACTGGCATCGGCTTGGTACACGTGTCCTGAAACTGACTCAACTCGAAAAATAATGGTCGACCCAATCGGTTCTGAATATAAAACCCTAACTCGAATCGTGGGTTTTACACCAGTGGTCGAGAAGAAGGTTAGGAGTCATTTCGTAAGGTGTCGGGGGAGAAAACGAGTAGTCATGGAGAAAAATGAGTGGTCGAAGAAAAAAACGAGTGGTCGGAGAGAAAAATGAGTGATTGCGGAGAAAAATGAGTTGTCGTCTTGCAATTAAAGCTTGACTTAATTCTGATTCGAGAAAAATAATACTAACTTGTAATAATTCTAAAAAATCCAAATTAACATGGAAAAATCCCATAAAATATTACAACATTACAATAACATGCTATATAACTAATAACCCGCCCAAATTGCCTGTAACATGTCCTAATGTGTTATTTGACTTAAAAATAATTTTACGATCTAATTAGAATAAATAAAGAAAATCTGGAATACTTTTAGATATTTTAATAACTCATTCTGCTGCTATCTTATTATTGGCATTATTATCATATATTTAGGGACACATGCCTTCCATAGTTTGTAACACAAGAACGTTATCGGCTCGGTATGTATATTTTGAAATTGACCCGATTGAAAATAACAGTCAAACCGACTAGTTCGGACTATAAAACTCTGATTCCAGTCACATTTTTTACAAAATTAATTATGATTGCTTTCTTTTTCCCAAATGAGTTAATATACTTGATAGTGTCGTATTATCGAAATATGTGTTTTTATTTGCGATTTTAGTTGCATTTTTGTCCGGACTGTGTTAACGAAGCATGAAAAAGGTCATTTTTTATAATAATGTAAGCAGGAATCCTCACATTTTTTTCAAGGATTGGTGACATAATTAATTATGTGACAATATTGGGAAATATTTTATTGACGTCAGATCACTCTTGAAACCACTAAATACTTAGCCCATTAAAAAACCTATTCATTACGAACAAAAAAATGATAGATAAAATTAATTGAATTTAAACCATTTATTGTAAATGTCTAACCTATAAGCGAAAGTAATTAACTTACTCAAATAGATATAAAACTAAGACAATGTAATCGAAAATTTATGTGATATCAGATACAAAAGAATAAAAATATAGGTCTGAATCATGTTGAGAGTTATATTACTTTGAAGATATTAAATTGTCATGATTTATTTTTATTTTTATTTATTTTTTAATGATTTATTTTTTGATAATTAAGTAATAATTTGTTGAAAGGTCTTATGGCTAACACGGCTATAAGACCCAATTAGAAGTAAAAAAACTATTCATTAAATATCCTAAATGGTAATTTAAAAATTCATCAATAAATAGATGCTCTCATTATATTTATATATATTGCTGTTTATTGGATCTCACAAATATTAGTTATTAGATCTTAAAACTAATTATTTTTTATTTGATTAATTGTAAGACTTTACGTATATACATATGTCCAGTTAACATGGCTGTACTACTTTCTTCCATATCGTATTATTTTAATTGGTTATATAAAGGCGATTATTTGAGCCTTTTAGTTTGAGAAATTAGCTCACGTAATCGGTTAATCCTTATTGAAACTATTATACCTGGTTGTGGTGTTAAAAATTTTTTTCTAGAACAAAAATCGGATTTGGTATAGTAACGTGCATGCAACAATAAACTAGTTAGACGAATGCATGGCCCAGGACTTTCCAAAGAAATCTCTTGCGTATCGAAGTCACAAAATTATTAACAATATCATATGGAAATCTTCTACGTTGGAGTTGTTACTTGTTAGCTTAAAAACGGAATTATGGATTATGTGGTGATCAGCTACACTGTGGAAAGTTAACCAAGTTACAATGCATTAGTAAAAATACTCGTCATCACCGATCGCAATCGACGCTAGTTAGAATATTAATATAGTTCTTTTTCATGGGGTAGAATGTTGGTTTAGTTACGCCTTCGAATTTTTTGCATTTTTTTTTCTGTTTTTTTTAAAGAAAAATTTTAATTTAATTTGTAATTTTAATATATGACAAAGTGGCTCACAGAATATTCATATGATCAGTGATAGTGTACAGCCATATCAGATTAAGTTTAATGTTTTTTTCAAGCGAGATTAAATTTAATATGATGGTCAAGTAAGGAGGACCAAGTTAATTGGGCCAGTTGGTGGCCATGGCGCTATCTCAGATTCTAGTATATAGGCTAAGTTATCTGGGCACGGTACTTAACTTATGGGCTAGAGTTTCAAAAATCATGGGCCAAACTTAACAGGCTTGAGTTCAATCTTTTTTCCATTGTTTAATCAAGTGCTTAAGCTACCAGTTAGCCGGATAATTAGTTAAGAAAATCGGTGGATTACATAGGGAAATGCACTTAGTCAGCGCTTTTAATGTGTTCAATCAGTCTTTATAACTTGATCATCATTGTGTTTAACATGTTGTCTGAAATACATGCATGTAATGTATGCCCATGTTACAGTTGAATACAATTACAGTATAAGTGGAGTTAGCAAGTGTAATTTTGTAATTACCGATTACCTAAACACTGTTTTATATTGCTTTGCTTCGTACCAAAAAAAAAAAGCCAATTTCCTAGTTCAAATTTATGAGAAATAATTTATATTGGCGGTTTTTGTGGCGTACCTTCTGCCGCCGTACCCAAGAGCTAAGCTCCCACCACAATGACGTTTTTGGGGTCGCCGGCCGATAAAGGCGCCTTTCGCTTGCCGTTGGGAGGCAACGTCTTTTTCAAATTCCCTCCAAAACCTCTTTCCATCCGCCATTAATGGCGTCCTCAAGCTTTCGCGTCCTCTTCTTTCTCGCCGTCATCCTCGTTTTCCCGCCCATCTTCATTCCCACCGGCGAAGGCCTCCGCCGAATCTTCGCCGAGGCCATTCCGTCGTCGGAGCTCGAGGCGATGGAGGCGGCGCTCCGTCAGAGGGGGTACCACCTCTTCCCCAACGCCATCATGACCTCCGACCTCCGCCTCCGCCTCCTCGACGGCACCTCCTTCACCCTCTTCGCCCCAACCGACGCCTCTCTCTTCTCCCTTGACATGGCCTCCGACTCGGCCACCGACTACCTCAACTCGCTCCTCTTCCATTTCTCCCCCATCCGCCTCACACTCTCCTCCCTCCGCTCCCTCCCCTCCCCCTCCTCCTTCCCTTCCCTCCTCGATGCTTCCCCGCACCACCTCATCCACCATGTTTACACCGACGCTGGCCCCGATCATCGCAGCTTCGTCTCCGTCGACGGCATCCGCATTGTGGACCCCAGCATCTTCGACGGTCCTAGCGTCACCGTCCACGGCCTTGATGGGATTCTCGATTTCAGAAGGTCGGACGACGACGGGCTACCTCCCCCGAGCTCGATTACGATCCACCCGCCGCCGACGGGACATGTCCGAAGTCGCCGGAAAGTTCGCCGTATCCTCAGCCGGAATGTGATGAGCCTTCTTGGAACCCTCCGGACGCTCCCTCTCCAAGCCCACAGGAAAGTTCGGAAGGCTCTGACGGTGGTTCGTTCTGCAGTTCACCATCGGAGTCGCCGGTCGGAGACTACGGCGATGATCTATATCGTCCGAGTTATTTGCAGTGCACCGCCTCCTCCACCGTCGCTGAAAATTACGGACAGAGTGAAGGTACTGTTGTGGACGTTGTTGACGAGCTCGAGATTAGCAATGGCGGCCAAGACAGAGGGATTTACGATTCGGCGGTGGCGGCCGGAGAAGAGATGGCCGACGGCGGCTCATTCGGCGAGCGGCGGAAGCGGATGATCTTGACCCCTGCTGGTCCGGCGCCATCGACCCCGTTCGAAGTCATCTCCATTTCGTCGGAGCCTCCGATGTACGCCGCCGATAGCAGCTGCCTGGCCGTGAGCGGGAAGGGCGATGATGCCAACGCTAGGTCGGCGGCGACCGCGGCGCGGTGCGCGTTAGCAGAAGCGAAGGGGCAGGACGCCGACCCCGCGGCCACCGCGGAGGACATCGAGATCAGCTACAACGACGCCCTGCGCGGCCGCTCGATTCAACCTCCGAACGCCTCCGAAGATCTCCTATGAAGAATTAACCCATGGATGCTGCTTGTTTTGGTCTCTGTAAATCTCTTGTCTGCTACAATTGTTTCATTGTTGTGTTGAAATTCACAAAACCATGACCTGGTGGTCTTTTGTGTTCTCCATTAGCTGCCGTTTAATCGCTTTGAGGGCGGAAGAAATTGGGGGATTGCATATAAGGCCCAAATAGGGGTATTGGAAATGGCGGTGACAGAATTGCTTTTCTTCATATATCTTTTCATCGGGCTAACTATTTTGCATTCTCGATTTTGCTTGGCTTTATAAGCAAATGAAGTCATGCAGTCGATTTGGGATGATCCTGAGACTAATCAGTGAAATCAGTGTTTCCGTTACATACTTATACATTTATTTTTAATAATTTATACATACATACATACATAATTATCCGAGAGAAACCAAAATGAGTTACTTGAGGGAAAGCGAACAGCCAAACATTGCCTAATTGAATTGGAGTTGGTAGTGAATCGAGCTCTACAATGTCCTTTCTATTTTTCCATGCAAGGTGGAACTTATCACTGCCACATGCTTGGTGACTCTGCCCGGGACTCGTGAACGACACCAACGCATCGAACTAGATCAATATGGCTTTCTCATGTGACATGTAGCAGCTATTGCATTATTATTGACCACTTTATCATTGCCATCTCATTCCACTATTGAAAATGTTGTTTTTTTCCCCATCGGCCATCATCGTTGATCTTTTGTTCTTAGATCTTTTTTTTGTAGGTATATTATATACCCATCGCAGATCACCATATCATGCATGTGTGATTAATTACATTGCTCAAACATATCACCAATTGGGCACTTGCTACCGAATAAATGTAACTCTACTGGAGCCATTTGCTATTAGCTATTTAACAACTAATGATGATGAATTTTTTTATCACCATAAAAAATATAAATTATGGAGTTGAAAACAGACTCGTCGATCGGGAGTAGAGAGCCGAGTCAAGGAGTCTCGGCTCTTAGTGGGGAGTGAAATTAAATTGAATGTCAGGGTGAGCGTTAAAACCAAAAACAGAGCCGGATTAAAATTGAATTATAAATTGATAAAATATTATAAATAATCATATTTCAAAAAAATAAAAAAATCAACTAATAAATATTACATATAATATAAAACTATATTAGTGATGAGCTAAAAAAACAAAAAATTATTTTTTATTGAATATTGGACAATTAAAAAATTTAAATTTTAGGCCATCAAAAATAATATATATACTTTTAGATTTTCAAATTTTTAATTTTAATTTTTTACATTTTATTAAAAATTAAACATTTGTTTTATTCTATATATTTTTATTATGAATGTTTTCAAAAAAAATAAATATCATTTATCATATAAAACACAAAACAATATGTTTAAGAAAATTTAAAATTATATTAAAGGTATTTATGTTAATAAAATAAATATTATGAGTAAAATATTTTTAAAATATGTCAATTGGCTCTATACGAAATAAAATTTTAAAATATGACTATATCATATGTAAATTTAAAATTTTGGTTATTCATGATATAAAATATTGAAATATAATTATTTATGATATTTTTTAAAAAAATAATTTAGTTTTGAGTTAAATGGAATGTCCTATGGATGCTTTAGATATGGATGTTTTGGATATGGATATTTTGGATAGGAACCAAACTAAAATGAATTATTTGAAATGATTAAGTTTTTTAAACTGTTATAAAATCTATATTTTATATTAATTATTATAAGATTATAATTTTTGAATGAATTTATATTTTATAATACGGTATATATTTAGAATTATTTATTAAATGATTATCTTCATTAAAATAATGTTTATAATTTTTATTAATTAAGTAATGTTTTTTATAAACTAATATTCAATTTGGTTTGGTTATGAAATAAGGTAGCTGATTTCGTTAGTTCGGTTCGGTCGGTTTTTGGGCGAAAAGATGACAACGAAGATGATTAAAACGCCGTCTCCCACCTCAATCGCAGATCTCACCGAGTCCGGTGGCGGAGAAGAGAGAGCAACCAGAGAAATCGTATTTGTTCTATCCCCGCTCGGGTATCGTCGTCGTCGTCTTCTTCTTCTTCTCCTTTTGTTTATCTTTTATGTAATTTTATTTTTCTGTTATTTTCCATTTATTGTGGTTGTTCGTCGTGGTGGTGATCGGATGTTGAGACCTTCTGTCGCTCCAACCCCTCCCCTCCTCCTTTTCTACTTTAGCGCCTCTTCATATTCTTCGTTATAGTCAGGTTTCGTCGTTCTTTCCGTGGAAAGCTTGCGTCCGTTTCCTTGTCCTGTTCTTATGCGTTGAAGATCGGTTTTTCTTTTTTCCCGTTCGAGATCGTGAAACGTCTGCCCCTTCGCATGGTGAATTGCTCGAACTTAGATTAGATGGTTTAATAGTTATGTTGCGTTAACTTATACGAGCTATGCTGATCTAGATATGACAGTAGGAGCAGTCATTGAATCTGAAAAATCTTCGTTTTGTTTTGTTTGAGTTGGTTTTTGTTTAATTGGCGTGATCCAGATTTGATTGTAGGAGACGTTCGTGAGCTAATAAGGCCAAGCTGGTTTGTTCACAGCGGAGGTGCCTCTCTTCTTTTTTCCCCCTCAGTGCAGACCATTGAAATTTCAAATTATATTGATCCTTGTCTTTGTTTGATCAGTGTGCCTTTCTCAGTATTTGACTGCATTCTTAGCAATTTGGTCCTGGCTGTGTTAGATGGGTTACCATACACAGTTAACTAATCCTGTCGTGTCTTTCATAACTGTGACTTTTTTTTTAAAGTATAATCTTAGTATATATGTTGGAGAAATTACTGAGTAACATCCTTCTAATTAGTTCTTATGGCTTGCCTGTAGGCTCAACGTTTGGAAATGGGTGTCGAAAAACCTTTAGATATGGAAGACGGGTCATTGGAAATTGGCATGGGTAAGTTCTCCTTTGGAATTTTTAGTATAACCCGAAGCTTCTTTGTAATACATTGACTGCACATATTTTATAATGACCTATATTAATAGCATTTTTACTGTTCCAAGTTTAGCTCTTTTATTTATTGAAAGATGCATGGTTGCTTCATGTTCAATTATTATCAAATTTCTATTATTTGGTTGGGATATTATTTCCACCCAATGCAAATTTAAAAATCGGGGGCCATAAGCCTGTAACCGGTTTGTAGAAGTTAGGTTACATTTATCACGTTATTTTGCTTATGATTTGCTTTTCTTTGAAATTATCATGTTTCAATCGAGGAAGAAAGTGATTCGTGCTTCACTTTATTTGCAGAGTATAGGACTGTTTCTGGAGTTGCAGGGCCATTGGTTATCTTGGACAAAGTGAAGGTATACAAGCCTCTTTTTCACTCATGGCAACTTGTTTTATTGATATTTTAAGTGTGTTTTATAATTTGCAAGTTGCTTTATGCAAAGGATAAAACTTATTCTTTGCTATGCAGGGTCCTAAGTTTCAGGAGATTGTCAATATTAGGCTTGGAGATGGAACAACACGTCGTGGTCAAATTCTGGAGGTTGATGGAGAGAAAGCTGTTGTGCAGGTACAAATGTTTCTTCGTAATTCTTCAGATTTTGATAAAATGTGCTTGTTACTGTTGTGATTATTTTTGTCTATTCAATTCAGTTTTTTCCTACGATAATTATTCAAAGAAAACTAATAAAGACTATATTTTGGGGGTTGATCTTGTTTTTTCCTTTTCTGTGAAGTTCGTTTAATATTGATAATTATTTGGCTAGGTTTTTGAGGGAACTTCGGGAATTGACAACAAACACACGACAGTGCAATTTACAGGGGAGGTAAAGATTTTCTGTCTCATTAGCTGATGCTTTCACGGTCATACTTTAAGTCTGGATAAGTTGCTTGCTATTATACTTTTGAAGTATGCTAGAGGACAATTTGGTTTCTTACCTGGTTTGCTGGGATGAATTTGGCCTTTTTTATTATATCATATAGTTGTCAATTTTTTTTCTGCTATTTTTGCTTGTTTTGTTTGACAGGTTTTGAAGACTCCTGTGTCACTAGATATGCTTGGCCGCATTTTCAATGGTTCAGGAAAACCCATTGACAATGGCCCCCCAATTTTACCAGAGGCGTACTTGGATATATCAGGTGAGATATAATAAGTAAAAATTGACATCTTCACATCCTTTTGTGTTGCAGTCTATTATTCTTTTTAATTTTAATCAACGTGAAAATTATTGCAGGAAGTTCCATTAATCCAAGTGAGAGAACCTATCCGGAAGAAATGATTCAAACTGGCATTTCTACTATTGATGTGATGAACTCCATTGCCCGAGGACAGAAAATTCCCCTTTTTTCTGCAGCTGGACTTCCTCATAATGAAATTGCAGCTCAAATCTGTCGTCAGGCTGGTCTTGTGAAGCGCCTGGAAAAGTCTGACAATCTCTTGGAGGTTTCTTTTTAATTGATAAATATTATTTGATATAAGTTGAACCTGAAGTATAGAATATGCTCATATTTTACTTTTCTTAGAAAATCAAAGCTGTTAGCATTGGTGTTTTTTGCAAGTTTTCATATGGATTGTTTGCCAGCATAAAATCAACCATACTTTTGATGACTATAAAATTACTATGGTATCTCTCTGGGATTGGTACTTTACTCATTGTAACACTGGTGTCAGAAGGTTATCTATTCTAATCTTCATAAGTTTTAAGTATAAATTCTTTTTGTACTATCTGAATGTTGATTCTGGTGGGATATCATTATATAGAATGTTAGTGTGTTAATCATATTACTTGAAATTATCAAAAGTTTATTTTCTACTATTTAAAAATAATTCATATATTTTACATTGTTGACTTACTTGCTATCAGCATCACGTTGAAGCATGTCCCTTCATCTTGTGGATCAGGCTCACAAATGAGTGGCTATATTTTTTGACTTTTATTGAGTGGAGTTTTATGATTTTAATCATTTTGGTCCTGATTAAAAGATCCTGATGAATTTGGAATTTGAATGAGAAAGGATATCAGTCAATTGCCATTATTTTATTTAAGTTGAAGATGTAAAATGAACATTCTAGCTAAAATGCTATTGTGAACTTCAAATAGTTGAGTTAAGGTGTGGATGAGAGCATATATTGCCGATTAGTGAATTGTAGACTTTAGTCATTATTGATGCCATCAGGTATTTATGCTTGACCAGGGGCTTAAGTGTAAAACTTTTTTCTTAACTAACCAGGATCTAGAGGAGGACAATTTTGCTATTGTGTTTGCGGCTATGGGGGTAAACATGGAAACAGCACAATTTTTCAAGAGAGATTTTGAAGAAAATGGCTCCATGGAGAGGGTGACACTTTTTCTGAATTTGGTACTGCAAATTCCAACTTTCTTTAAAAATTTTAAAATTTGCCTATAATATGTCGCAAATTTGTGTTGAAATCTATGTTTTTCAGCAATGTATTTTTCTCTGAATTTGTTGTTTCTGGAAGTAGTTAAATTTTTCATTCATGGTTTAGCATTTCTGCAACTAAGAAATGATATAATTTCCTCCTTTATAGTGCACAAAGAGGATTTAAGAATTAGAGATTTTGCTTTTATTATTAGAATAGACAGCCTTGACATAGGTCAGCTACAAGACTAAGATTTTAGAAATTCTAAAAACGTAAAATTAATGTTGTTTGTGCTTTTCATTTGTGTAGTACATTTGTTACTACACATTTCTTTCTTCGGTTTTTTCAATTACATTGGTATAGTCGAGAATTTTTATATAGTGAAATTGTCATCCTTGATGCACTTTGTTTTTTTGAACATTTCTTTGTTTTATCACAGGCCAATGATCCCACTATTGAACGTATTATTACGCCTCGAATTGCACTGACAACTGCTGAATATTTAGCTTATGAATGTGGGAAACATGTCTTGGTTATTTTGACAGATATGAGCTCCTATGCAGATGCCCTTCGTGAGGTGATTCCCAACTTCTTTACTTTATGTTTTTTGTATACAGGTGTGCCTGCGGGTCTGCAAGTACTTACAGATGTTGAGAATCAGGCGTGATGAGAAATATTATGTTCTGTGTGGCTTCTTGTGGATTTTGCTACAATGTATGAGCTCTTTTATCATTCTCAAATATAGAGTATTTTTTCATAGGTTTCTGCTGCTCGTGAGGAGGTCCCTGGTAGGCGTGGTTATCCTGGATATATGTACACTGACTTGGCAACAATTTATGAGCGTGCTGGGCGTATTCATGGAAGGAAGGGGTCCATCACCCAGATTCCAATTTTGACCATGCCTAATGATGGTAACTTGAGAATCTCGTTTTGCATTAAAATGGTTTCTATTGATAATATTTAACGATAATATGGTTTATATCTTTGATGAAACAGATATCACACACCCTACTCCAGATCTTACAGGATACATCACTGAGGGACAAATATATATTGATAGGCAGCTGCATAATCGACAGGTTTGATCCATCTGCTGTTTGGTTATTTGTTTAATATTTGAAACTGGAAGGAAGTTTATTGGTTTGGAAGAATTGGAAACCGGTGCATGGTTGGGCACTTTTATTTGGTATAAATCCATAGAAAGGTGTTGATCCAGCTGCTTACAATTTCCTGTTGACAGATCTATCCCCCCATCAATGTTCTTCCTTCTTTATCACGATTGATGAAGGTAATATGTCTAACCCTTGGGAACTGTCACTTATGTTCTCCTCAATTTTTTTTTGCCCTCCTCTTTTTCTTTGTTTGTATTTGAGGAGTTGAGGTTACAAAGTTACTAATGAAGTACTTTTTGCAGAGCGCAATTGGTGAAGGGATGACTCGTCGTGATCACGCTGATGTCTCCAATCAGGTAGATTGTCTGGGAGCTAGTAAATATTGCATCTAACATTTAACTCTCACTTCTGTTTATAATCTAATGGAAGTTGCTGAAACTTTGTTCCCAGTTGTATGCAAATTATGCAATTGGGAAAGATGTTCAGGCAATGAAAGCTGTTGTTGGTGAAGAAGCTCTTTCCTCTGAAGATTTGGTCAGTCCTGCCTATCATTTTCTCTTTATACCCACCCTGCATTTCCACTTCTCTTTTGGGTACACAAAACCTAGGCAACGCAGCCGTAATGATGATGTCTTTTTATTTCAGCTCTACCTTGAATTTCTGGACAAATTTGAGCGCAAATTTGTTACTCAAGGGGCGTATGACACCAGAAACATTTTCCAGTCTCTTGACTTGGCATGGACTCTTTTGCGTATCTTCCCACGTGAGCTTCTCCATCGTATTCCTGCTAAGACATTGGACCAATACTACAGTCGTGATGTCTCGGCCCATTGATCATTTGGCTTTTGCAAGAATGAGTTGTTTTGGTTGCTTGGTCAATTCGGCAAACTTTGTTGTTGTCACATCTCTAGTCTGGACATAATTATTTTTTAGCTGCAGAAATGCTGCTTGAGAGAGACTATGAAGTTGTATTGTCGTTCCGCAGACTGGTTCTATATTCTCTGCTTGTTCCAGGTCTGTACTAATCTTTCACGCATGCAATAAAGTCTTCGGTTGCCGTTTTCCATCCCGAAGCCTCATTGTGTCTACAGCTTTTGATGCAGTTGATGCTATTATTTTCTTGGACTTCCTGAAATTTGGAACAATGCTTGTGTTAGAACCAAGTACTAGTGCCTTTTGATTGTGTTGTATTATTTTAATGTCTGATAGTATGTTCTATATGTATAGTACTTTTGATACACTTTTATCTACTGAGAACCTAGAACGGAAATTATCAAAATAAACATATGTAGGAGAAAATTTTTGTTATGATTACTAGACTAGCATGAGCATTTTTGTCACAAGCACCAGTTTGGTTTACCATGAGGAGTATTAGTTTTACCTTGTTGTAGATTACATTCTAATGGCGAGGTAATCAGTTAGCAATATTTTGTGCGAACTGTAAAGATCCTGAAATCCTGCATTGCGGCTTTGTACTTGTTGAGCTGTTTGAAACTAATATGAGTTAAAATGTTTGTCTACTTTGCTCTTTTCAATGTTTCTGAAAGAAACAGGCTTGGATGTAATTATGGTTCGTTGCTTGATGGGAAGCTGCCCATGTTTATTATGTTCAAAGACGCGAGAAATACTTCTAACTGCAACAGTTCATTACGACAATGTAGATGAGCATTGCCCTTCTCAATTATCTCAAGATGTCTATTCATGATTTACGATGTTGACGACAATGGTGTTAAAAAATTTGAGGGTTCATCGTGTTTTCCCTTATTTGTTTGCATCCGAAAAAAAATCATTCAGCCAATAAGCTTGTTTTTCTGCATGGATTCGATGACGTAGATGATGATCTTCCAAGGACTGCTCTTAGTTCCGGCAAATACCTTATTCTACTAGGAAGACTGTTGATTGCCGCAAGGGTGTGCGCGCTCTTCTGCATTACCAAATGGGCAGCTCAAGCCCAAAATAACAATTCCGTTGTGAACGTAAGGAATTACAATTAGAATGTAGAAAAACCACAGAATACATTACAACTTTTCAAAAGACTGTCGAAAAAAAGATCTGTACATGAATATATCTATCATATAAGTGCTTAAATTCCCTGTTGAAATCAACTTTCCATGTTGGAGGGATCTTGAGACGAGGAAAAGAGGCTATTCTCTGGAGGATGTGGCTGCTGGCCGACTGTGGAGGTCTGAGATTCAGAATTTGGTGTTTCCCGAATATCTGTAGATGGTTGAGAAATTTGAGCTTCTAATGTAGCACTTGAGTCGGGAAGTAGTGCGTGTACTGCAGGAATTTGCAACTCAGGAAGATGCGTTGATTGCTGGCATAAAGTGGGTGCTTGACTGGATTGCGGAGTCTGAACTTGCAAAACTGGCTGGATATAAAAGCAAAATATTGTAAATGATCGTATCAATCGGTTTTCTGAAACTATAGTCAATGTACATACCGTGTAGACTTGGCCATACAGCATAGCAGGCATCATTCCTCCCTCAGGGTGCCCATAAAATTGAGCAACATAGGGCAATGCTAAACCTTCTTGAGTTCCAATTCCAGAAGCTGGATATTGTAAGTTAGGAAAATGGGGAGACAGCAAAGAGGTGTTTTTGGAAATTGCAGTCCCAGTCGTTGGCTTCTTTTGAATCATGTGATAATCACGTGGAAAAAGCATTAAACATAGTTACTTCGACGTGAATATAAGCATCAAATTTACCGAGCTATAAATCATCTATCAGTTATATACCTTTCTCTTTTTGGCTTTTCTCTGATCAGCACAAGCTCCCTGGTTTCTTTGCGGGTGTTTTCCAGATACCTCTCCATTGTCAACATCTTCGATAAACACAATCTTTTGATGATCAACAGATGCTTCAAGATCAGCTTCTTCCATTCTACGATTTGAATCATAATCATTAAGTTTCATTTGTGCCTCTGTCAAAAGCTTCACGAGAAATTCATATCTGTCGCTCGATAATGCACCTGTCTCTACTATATCATGGACGAGTTTCAGGCACCATGAGTAGAGCTTGTCATAGCGCTCCATTGGTGACCGTGGTACCACATGGACAAAGGGAGCACATTTGTGATAATTTCGCTTAAAGTTTTTCCTCCATCGGTCACAAACGCATCCAGATGGAACTGTGTGGATCCTCATTTCTCTAAGGACCATAATAACATGGGCACACAAGATACCTTTAAACTCGTATAGGCAACATACACACTGCACCCGAGTCTCATTATCATCAAAAACAACTACATAAGATGATACTTGATCCTGAACATTCTCATAAACTACAAACGTTGAGATTGGTCCATCCTTCTTGACAAGTGATATGGTGCAATCCAAGCATTTCCGTAGCTCGATTTGGAATATTCTGAACATATTTGTTGTGTACAAAGCAGCAAAATGCTTTTCCAACCTTGAACGAGATATTAAAGTTGGTTGCTTCTCATATAAACTACAACTTTCAATCAGAGTTTCCTTCTCATATCTCCTCTTCAAAGCTTTCTCATATTCATTAAGGAACTCCTGTAAAGAAGTCTGTGAAGTCACAGAACATTCAAAATAAGAATCCACATTCTCTGATTTAGAAATGCTAGAGATCCCAGCCCAAAAGGTGGTTTTTACAAATGCCGGAACCCACTTATGGCGTTCCTCATAAAGTGACATCAACCATTCATTTTCCTCAAGATTGTATTCGGGAATCATTCCCTTCCACCGTTCTTCAAATTCCCCTTCTTTTAATGAGTCATACACTAGGTCATCAATTCTAGCCTTGATGTCCTTGCACTTTGGATTACCAGCAAACTTCTTGGGGACTTCTTCCAGGATACGCAATACGCATAACCGGTGACGAGCATTAGGGAACACCTGTGCCACAGCTTGTCCTATCTCCTTATTCTGATCAGTTATTATGGCCTTTGGAGCAAAGTCATCCATACAAGCCAACCATGCTTTGAACAACCAAGTATACGTCTCCATTCTCGAATCTGAAAGCAACGCTGCGCCAAACAAAACAAGAGACCCATGATGATCTACTCCAACAAATGTTGCAAATGGCATATGGTATTTATTCTTCAAAGAGGTTGTATCAAATGACACAACATCATTGAAATATGTGTATGAGACTCTTGACCTAGAAGTGGCCCAAAACACATTCCTCAAGCGACCTTCCCCATCCAGATCCATCATAAAAAGAAGCGTGGGTTTTCTTTATGCATCCGATGAAAGTAGTCAAGAATTATATGTGCATCTCCTTCTTCAAGGTTTGAAAATCTTGCTTCCGGAACATAGCTTTTACAATATCTTTCCATTATAGACACATTTAGATCATCTCCTTTACCAGAAAGTAATTGAAAAGACTCAGTTGTTGGTTGACTAGAATGGTCATTGTCGTTGAGTTGTTTCTTTATGTCCAAAGACAAGTACCTATGCGACCTATATAATTGAACTTTTCCTGGAGTACAAGGGTGATTGTGTTCCAAAATGAGATATTCCACATAGAACAAACCATCACAATGAGCTCTAATAGTCATTCTAGCCCGACAGTTTGTTTTCTTGGACCTCTTTATCCGTTTCGCACCAAAATCTGTATTGACTTTTGGCTTTCCTGATTTAGCACATGTAAATGTAAATTCATATTGTTTACCCTTTCTCCTTCTTGCATGTTGTCTTGTGATCCCAAATCCTTTAAGATATGCATATCTGTTATAGAAATCATAAGCTTCATTAACTGTCTTGAAAACCATACCCACTTCAGGAACAAATTCATCATCTCCTTTGCTAATGCCAAAATTTTCTGCCAATTCCACTCTATCATCACTTCCACTCATAGCTATCTGTCCCAGATCATCAAGAATATCATTCTCATCTTTGTTCTGATTGACATCTTTGCTTGATTCTCCAATTTCTGCTTCCTCTGGAAGAATATCTCCTAGTTCCTCCATCTACCTTATGATAATCCCAGAATGAACATAAAAACTTTGCACTTCCTAGCTTCTTCATAGGACGAGCAATTAACTGCTTCTTTACGACTTCAACGGGCAAAACAATCCCAAAGTACATACACCAGATTGTTTTGACCAGCAAACTAAGTGAAAGTGAAGATCAGCAAATCAAATAAACAATGAAGAACAACATAGCAGCATATAAACGGTTCTAAACAAATTGCAGAACATTTTGGAATAAGTAACCCAAATAAACTGAATACTCGTTAGTTGCTGGACGGGTAGGCTACAAATTGACAACAGCAATACAAAGTAAAAGCAATCTGTCACCCATTCAATCATTCAAGTAAAGATATGATTTGCAAAACCCAGTTGTCATAGATCCATTTCCAATAGCGAGCGCAGCAGTTACCGTATATTATGATTATTGGACAACACAAAGAAACAACATATGCCAACTTTCACTGAAACAAAAGGGGCCCAAGCAATTCTTTTATAACCGGATATCAATGACCAAACTGCCAAAAAAAAAAGACATTATGTTCTCCAAACAAAAAAAGTCTTGGGCATTGTTGATGGCAAACAAGAAACACATAACATTCAAAGCCTACAACCAGCAAGCACAGACAATTCAAGCTACCAAAATAAAAAAATGGGTGTTTCCAGGGAGTAATAATTGAGAGGAGCTCACCTTGTGATTAATTGCAAAGATATTTGTACCGGTTGAGATGGGAAAAATCAAATGAATCACAGAAAAATAAAGGCTGGCAAGGAGGGCGAAGGAGCTCCCGGTTTCTCATCCAGAAAATGAGGAACATCGTGCTGACATCGTGACCCTCCTCGCGGCCCACTTCGTTTGATCGTACTACGCACGACGTTTAAGGTGGAACCGTAGATATACACCACAAGTTCCGTGGGCCTACATAGGCCCATTAAAAGCCCATGAAGGGCCAATATACACCCCAAGTTCCGAAATTGATTACGCATGCCAACTACATATAGCGTAGCATGATAGCATCATCCCCTAAGAAAAATACAATGTGGTCAGATCAGATAATTCCGATGGCGTTATTTGTCGCAAAGTGACAACATCGTTGCTTTGCAAAGTAACAATTCATTCCTCTGGATCAACTTCTTTACCTTCTTAAATCCAATCAGGTTCCAGAGGATCAAAATAAATTGAAGTGCAAGACCAAAAAGCCCCACATCAACATCAAATTGCAAAGTTGCAAAGCAATGGAATCCCACCCAGTGGGAGAAAACCCAAGATGAGGTCTCAACATTGCACGTACGAAGACGAACATGGACGCTAATAGTGCATGACATAGATGTTGTACTCTACAACAGCGTTGTTAGTTTTGACATCTATGGAGTATGCCCCAGCTTCGGCATAGCCCCTTGCCCACCCTCCGACGAATTGGCATCTCTCGGACGTAATTGAAGATGGCGCTCCTCCCTAGCAGACGTAGCGTATTTCCATTGTATTTGCCACTGGTGAATGCAAAGTCGAAGATCATGGCGAAGACCAAATCCTCTCGTGAGGCTGACGCATACAATCCACCCGGGTCGATGTCAACTCGGGCCCTTCCGTCAGTGGGTCGTCGGCCACAAGCAAGATGCCAAAAGCCACGGTGGATGCGTTGGTGTTGGAACCTCGAGCCACCGGGATTGCCGTGGGTTGAGGTGGTGCCGTAATTACGTCATGGAAGTAGAAATGTAGGTGGGAGTACTTTTCCTAGCCATGCACCGGAAAATGTGACCTGGGAGGATCTTGCCCCCCGGCATTGGCCACCGGGAAAGTGAAGAAAAGGAGAAATGAGAAAGCTAGGATGAGGATAGCCTTCTCCATGATGGCTATTAGCCATTGCAAAATTCGTCGAAGAAGAGCACAATGGTACATCTATTATATTTACACACAAGAAGGGAAGACATCTAGTCCTTGGGATAACATAGTTATTTCGGCACGAGTAAAAATGTTGCCTTGGTCATGTATGTTATCTGCTGGCTGCGGTACTCTTCCGACTTCAATACTGTTTGACTGAAGCCAGCTTATAAAATCTGAAACTAGCAAGACAACATTTTCTCACTGACAAAAAATATCACAAATGAATGAGTTATATATCGGATGCGTGAGGAAGTAAGTTATTGACATATTCGAAGTCTTTGGCAGGAATGATAAAACTAGGCACGGGAAAAGGATATCTCATCAGGAAATGAATACTGCACCCATTCATGAATTTCGGTCGTCACAAAACCATGAAATCTGCATTCAGAGTCATGGATAGGTTGGAGTAGGGGTGGGCGCGGACGTCCGAATTGGTCCGTCCGTCCGAAGTCCGAAGTATGTCCGATCGAATTTGACCGACCGAATTTGACCGAATTAAAACAAACCAAACATGGACATTTCTTTGTCCGACCGAATGACCGACCGAATGACCGATATTTTACATCAATAATATAATATTTTCAACATTTGTAAGGCTAATATTATAGTTTATAAAAATTTTAAAATGTAATATACAGTAAATTAATTAAGTTCATACATAAAATTGATATTTAATATCTTAAATAACAAAAAATGACATACATAGGATAAAAGTCACTCTTATTATAAGCCATAAATACTTTGAGAGTTAAGACCCAACAATCTCCTGTGTGAAATAACATAAAAAGATGACAAGTAAAGCCAATGATGAAACATTCAAAATTTCAATTATATCGCCAATAGTATATGATGTTTGTTCTGCAAGAAAGCATCTGTTCTCATGCAAATGTGAGTGAACAGTTAATCAGGTGCGCTAGTTTCATTCTTTAATAAGCACCAACGTCTCAAGTAACGAAACATTTCGAAGAAAAAGTAGATTCGAAAACTACGACTTTAAACAAGCTAAAGTTTGGTATAAAAAAGAACAGGCTAGATTTTATAAATTAATCTCAACAAAAATTTCACCATCCTTCAATCTTTGTATCCCTCAACAGAAAACAATCTTTGAAATTTGGTATTCTCCAGCAATTATCAAAATGCTAAGTATAGCAAGGGAAGCAAAGAGATAACATCATAAGTAGGATACACATATTTAGAATGTGTTCAATATAATCTGCTCACAGTACTGCCGTTGTGCTTGTCAACATTTAGCATAATTAGTTGAAAATGTAAGAGTTTACATAGTGAGAAACAACTTAAACGAATTACCATTCTTAATTTCATCAATAAGGCCATCCCCACCAACAATGTCAGCTCCAGCAAGAAACCAGCTAATAAAGTCACACAAACACAGTAATTCCAACCCCTGAAAAAGCCAAAACTCATTTTCAAATGTCAAAATTAAGCATCACTAATAACTAGTACTAATGATAATAGACAGACACAAATTTCCCATAGATCACACAAGTGAATTAACACACTCAATTACAACAAGACAAGCAACTACTCCTATAGCAAAACAACTAGCTAACACATGCAAACAAACACATGAGCAAGCTCAATCAAAGTCAACAAGACGCAACAGAGGAAAGAAACACAGACCTCTCCTGGAGAGCTTAGAGGTGGAGAAGGCACTAGCGGTGATTATAGACATGAAGATGTTGGAATATTATCTTCATCAACATAATCATCAATATCTTCCCATTCTTCTATATTCATTGTTCCAAATAAATTTGATGATGAACTTTGTTGTTTCCCTATAAGTAAGAAATATAGTAAGAAAAATATACATATAAAAAAATACATCAAAAATAGAAAATGAATAGATATAAAATATGGATTACCTTCATATTCACTCCTCAACCAATTTTGGGCACATATCAAAGCTTCAAGTGTTTTTGGGCTCAAACTATTCCTAGTTGATCCAATTGTTTGTTCTCCAATACTAAATGCGGATTCGGAGGCGACGGTTGACATAGGAATGGCTAAAACATCTTGAGCAATTTTTCCCAAAATAGGATATTTTACTATGTTCAATCTCCACCATGACAATATATCGAATTGCTCATCTACTCCATCCACAAAAGGAATAGTTGGTTCATCAAAATAATTCTCTAAATCAGTTCGTGTTGGCTCCTTTGATGAACATTCCATAATCAACTTACTTACTCCTTGCAATCTCCTACTTAAGCCTCCAATAGGACGAACATTTGATGAACTTTCAATTTCAATAATGGGCTTATTTGACATACATCTAACTCTAGATTTCATAACACTTGAATAAACATTATACATGTTTGTCAAATATTGTTTCACTTTTGTGACCATATCGTCTCCCTCTTCCTTGTAAATCGTGTGAAAATAGTACACAACAAAAGTCATTTTTGATCTAGGGTCCAAAATCAAAGCAACTGCCAACAACATATTTGCTTCTTTCCAATATTTATCAAACTTTTTCAACATTGCATTTCCCATTGATGACATCAAATATGATTCACTACTACACCATTCCATCAATTGAAGCTTGAGCTCACAAATCATGTTGAAAAAAATATTTGATGTAGGATACTTAGTGCCGGAAAAAATTTCGGTTAACTCATAAAATGGAGCCAAACATTCATGTATCACTCTTAAATCTTCCCATTCATCCTCAAAAGGACATATAAAATTCACATCAAAGCAACTATAACGTTCAAAAACATCTTTGAAATCTAAAGCCACACCGATCATTTTGTAAGTAGAATTCCACCTAGTTTTCACATCAAGCACTAAAGAATGTTTAGGTGCATTCAATTGGCTTGCATATTTGTAGAAACAATCACTCTTTATAGTTGAACCTTTAATATATTTCACACATTCACGAACCTTCTCTATAGACTTAGCAGTCTCATTCAACCCATCTTGAACAATTAAGTTCAAAACATGAGCACAACATCTCACGTGAAAACAATCACCTGCAAAATTTGGACTTCTACTTGAGAAAAAAGACTTCATTTCTTTGGCTGCTCCATCATTTGCACTTGCATTATCAAATGCAACTGTAAAAACCTTTTTATCAAGTTGCCACTCACAAATTTTACTAATAAGACACTTGGCTATGCATTCTCCAGTATGCCGACTTTCAACTTTGGCAAAATTTAATATTTTTTTTGCAATTTCCAATTTTCATCAATAAAATGAGCTGTCAAAACAATATAAGCAATATTCTGTGAAGATGTCCAAATATCACTGGTAAAACTAATTTGACTCTTAACTTTTTCCAAAATGTCAAACACATTTTTTTCTCCTTTTCATAAATTCCAAGACAATCTCTTGTAATTGTCCTCCTAGAAACCATCACAAATTGCGGTTGCAAGTTACTAACCCACCTTCTAAATCCTTCATGTTCCACAATTGAAAACGAATACTCATGCAAGATAATTGCCTCGGCCAATTCTAATCTACTCCTTCCTTGATCAAATTTCCAAACTTCTATTTTATTGTCTCCATCCTTTTTCACTCCCATCTTGAAAATTTGTTGCCCAATATCACCACTTATATTTTTTGTCCTCTTCATTTTAAAATTAGGGCATTTCCCTTCAACATGCCTCCATAAATGAGTAGTTCCATAACTTCCGGCTCCTTCAAACTTCTTTTCACAATAATGACAAATAGCAAATGTTCCATTCTTCTCATATTTCTTATCAAAATAGGCCCATACACCGGATGCCATTTTCCTTTTTTTGATAATGCACCATCTGGAGATTCTCCTTCTTTAGCAGTCGAATTTTTGTTATCTTTTCCATCTCCACTTTGTTCATTTACATTTAGTAATGAACTTGCATGATCCATCTGTGAAAAAAAAATCAAATTATAAATATAAAATGTTATAACTAGTATAAATCAATTTTATTTATAAAAGTGGTATCAACTATCAACAAATATTATTAATTGACACTTTGACAGTACCTATTCTTTCCGAGATGCAAATTTCCTTCACCAAAGCACAAATTTTTATAGCTCAATCACTGCATAATTTCATTAGTATAAAATTTTTTTACATTATCATCCAAGTATAAATAATCAAACTTTATAAAATAATAAGAATTAATCCTAGATATAAAATAAATTAAATTTAGGATAAATTAAGTGATATATACGCGGCGGCAACGGGCGGCGGTTCGACGGAGTCCGGCGGCGTCGCGGCGGCAGTCCGGCGGCAGAGGCAGGGCAGACGAGGCACTGAGGCAGGCAGTGACGGAAGTTTAGGGTGGCGGTCCGGCGGAGGCAGGCGGCGGCGGAGGCTGGAGCGGCGGAGGCGGGAGCGGCGGATGCAGGGAAGCCGAGGCAGGCGACGGTGGATCTTCACACGGCGCGCAGAGGGTGGCGGAGACACGAGCAGATGGTGGCGGTCCGGCGGAGGCAGGCGGTGCAAGCTGGGAGCGGAGGCCGGCGGTCCAAGCTGGGAGCGGAGGCAGGCGGCGGCGGACGCAGCGTGCAAAGGTGGCGGAGCGGAGGCAGCGTGTCGCGACGGTGGCGGTTCGGCGGAGGCAAGGGAGGGTGGGTGAGGGCGGCAGAGGGCGGGGAGGGCGGCGGCAAGAGGCGGCGGCGAGAGGCGGCGGCGGCGGCCTATGAACAGTGGGTTTTTTTTGTTAGGGTTTAGTTTCTTTGTTAGGGTTTTGAAATTTGGTTTTGATTTTGGACCGTCCACGGACATTGTTCGG